>QGQJ01000134.1:0-27189 GCA_003206725.1 Blastomyces emzantsi
GGGGGCGACAGCGAGGTCAGTGACGCAACGCCGGAAAAAAAGCTTACCTGCTTCCATTGCGTTCCTTGAGCTGTAGGGGGAGCAGAGTCAGCGAAAGGAACCAAGTAGAAAGTGACGCGACAAAATTGTGGAGGGGATATAAGCTCCCATGGTAGTGGTGGCCACTCGGCAAGCTAGGCGTCACGAGGGCCTAGAGAACAAGCGACCGTGGCGCGAAGATGATGGACTCACATTGATGATGGCATCCTTGATCATATCTATATCGCTGGAATCAGCAAGGGCACGCGATCACAAATATATTGATGGCAAAGCAAGAAGATGATGCGGTGGTGGAAGATCAGGAGTGGAAGACAAACCTCTGTAGGAAGCATGGGTGGCAGT
Organism: Blastomyces emzantsi; assembly: GCA_003206725.1. Lineage (NCBI taxonomy): Eukaryota > Fungi > Ascomycota > Eurotiomycetes > Onygenales > Ajellomycetaceae > Blastomyces > Blastomyces emzantsi. The sequence goes on from QGQJ01000134.1 coordinate 382, forward strand.
CTTGGTACCGGCGGCTTTCTTGGGAGGCATGGCGACGGTTGGATTGTGAGCGTGGACTTTTTGTTAAAATTGCGAGAAGAGAATATGTGTTTGATTATCGTCGATGAACAGACGGGGGTATCAGCTTGTACGAGGCGATGAAAGCGGGATGCGGTGGTTGTTGTGGTTGTTGTGGAAGACGGATCGCGATGGAAGTGGGAAAAAAGAGGAAAAAAGATGGGAGTTGGGCGAGGAAAAGCGTGGGCGAGGCAGCGGGGCAGCACGCCTTTTATAGCAGCACCCAGCGCCGTGCAGGATCACCCTCTGTCCTCCGCCTCGCCTACGCCAGACGGTTCCCTTGATTCGCACCACCCTGCTGCCGTCTGGCTTCTGATATTCTTCTGGCCGCTGCTGGGGGCTGGTCGAGGACTATCTGTGCTTGTTCTCGTCGCTTCAAGAAACCCCCTCGCGCTTGGTGGGGAGAAGCATCATCCTCGAGGGAGTTTGTTGATCTTTGGCGAGGTCGACTCCCCCCCCCCCTCCTTGGAGTCGTTAAATATTAATCAAACCCAACTGGAACCCGCAACCATCGATCGACCTTATTATAATATATAATACAGGTGTTCGTTTACCTTCTGCTGTCTCTACACTGCTTGAAGCAACATTTCGAACTATAAACTATACCATGATGCCTACTTACAACTGTCTTAGCTATGTCGTTCTCTTAACCAAGGACAACTACTGATTGGTGGTATAGTAACTTATATAGTATGTATTCGTTGGCCGTTGCGGAGTTTGATGCCAACCACGCTCAGCTCACTGACAGGTTCGTGAAAAAGCTTCCCACCAAGCAGCATCCTGAATGGTCTGCTCGGGATGTTTTATGGTTCGCATTGACGGGATAACCACTGGTCTGGCCAGACTCACTACTAAGTAGGGCTTGTATGGAATTGGTTGTTTTACTCGAAGCGCTGACTTGTTACAGTTTCAGGTGTTGACACGATATCAACTTGCGTCTTCGAGTGCTAATAACATTCCCGTGATAGAGCGAAAACACTCTCGCGGCATAGTTAACTATCATTATTATATGTCCAAGATATTCTCTCTTTCCCAGGAGCCAATATATATATAAAACCAAAAAAAACCAAAAAAGGTGGACGCTCGTGGAAGGCCTAATCTAGGCATATATTGAGCTGCCCATTATCCCGCGAGCAGAACGAAATCATAGTCAAATGACCATATTTTGTCTTCCACTTTCCCACGCTTCGATGCTCTTTTCGCCATCCGCTTCCCCGTCTTCCCTTCAAGCGCAAACGCAAAATAAATGTTGGGTGGTTGATCTCAAACCTTCTGCTGCGTGCTTAGCCTTGATCCAAACCTTGTACCCGCATCATCATCATCCCCCTCCCCCTCCTCCCCTTGACTCCCCAAACCCTCCTCGAAATGCTTTATCTCTGATCTTTCCCAACACACAACTGTTTTTGGTTCATTCAATAATTTGTAGCCATATTTACGCCTGTCTTCGTCTTACTTTGATGTTTTAATTTTCCAACCCCCCGTCGTTGCTGCTGCATCAAGATCGCGCGCCAAATCACTCTCTTGGGCCTTGTTGGCCCTCAAACCCCCTCCTCTCAGGACAACAACCACTGCATCACAAGGCGCGCAAAAAGTGCGGAAATTCTTATTGTATTAAATAAAGACAAATGATATTGTTTTTATAAGACATCACCTAGTATGCGGCTGGGGATCACGACAAACCATTGGTATGGACCGGTCGCATGTGTATCTTGATCTTTCAATCACCCAAAGGGTTCAGACCTCCATATTTTGGCCATAGCCTTTTCTTCCATTAAAGGATCTATTAGCAAGGAGTTGATTTCTAGTTCCTTGATTGTCATTTTATACTCATTAGATTTTGTTATTCGTTGTCGCGCAGGTCACCCAGGGTTGAGAGAGAGAGAGAGTGAGGGCGCTAAATGACTTGACTTGCGACTGATCAAAAAACTTCGATTTCGACAACTTCAATTCCCACCAAAGCCACAAGCTCGTTTTTTTTTTGTTTATATATTTATATTCCAAGGAGAATAATAGCTACACGTTTCAGGCGTTATACGTCGTTTTCTACACAAATCGCGTTCATCTGTTGGAAAATGAAGAGTTGGGTGGCGCGTCCTGCTGCCCTTCGGTTAGGAAAGCCCTTCGCCTCTCGCAAGCTGTCCTCTCGCACATTAACAGAGCAACAACCACGAGAAACGAAATCAAAAATCAAAAATACGATTCTCTTTTCTATTGCGTGACACATTTCAAAATTCAAAAATCAGGCAGATAATTATTTACACTTGGCGCGCCAGGGCCGTTCAGCTCACCCCAACCCGCAACGTCCAAGACGAAAAGAGAAAAATACCCTTTCATTGGGTTGCGGTTTTTATTATTATTTATCTTTCAACAACCCGAATATTTCCACAAACCACCCCTAACAGACCCCTTCAAACCGTCTTACTAGTTACTTTTCATTGAACCTATCTATACAAGATGAACAGATAGCATTCTAAGGCAGTAGCCATGGACCGGCGCGCTGCCCCTGATCCACACAAGCCTCATCGCCGTGAGTTATCATTCCTGCGTCCTCCATGCGCGCCCAACAGTAAATACTACAATAAACCCGTTGATTCTCTCTATCTCTCGTTTCAGCCTTTTTTGTAGGCCATCGACCTAATAATGGGAATGGTACAGATGGATTATCCTACTGATGTGTGTAGTAAAGATAAATCCATCGCGTTGACTTGTGCGCGTCCCTTTTTTTACTAGGGGTTTTTCTTTGCCTGTAACTTGAAGAGTAGAATCGCCACTGCCGCACGTTTTTCGGGAGGAATAACAGATACGTAATTTGGGTTAGAATATTATATCTGATTAATCCGCTTCGGGTGGATATATTTTATTTTATTTTTGCAGGCTTGTGTGTGTGTGTGTGTGTGTGGCTATGTGGCTATGTGGCTATGTGGGTGTTTTAAATTTTTCCAGGATCCAAAGAGGGAAAAGACAATCTGGTTGAAATATGGCGGCTTCGGGTATTTATTTATTTCTAGTTATTTGGTATTGATTGATAACTTCTTTGGAATGGAAGATCATTGAAGTGTTGCGACCTCCTCTTTCAATCTAGGTGTCATAGTATCTCACAGGTATCAATAATATAGATGTTTACTAGATAAATATATATATATACTTGAAGACCGTTTCTTTTGATTTTCACCTCCAAACTAACCTCCTTTTCTAACAGAATATATAAAGTATAAATAAAAATCTCCATTTCCTTTAACATAAAGACCCAATAAAAAAAAAGCAAACCTCCCTCAGATTCAATCATACCAGAACATCTCACCCTCTTTTCAACCGAACCAAAAAAGCGCGCCAATGACCTCATTGGATCCACACTTTAGTCGCAAGCGCGTGAAAGTGGGAGCACGTTCCCCACCCCACTCTGAGCTTATCCACTCGGAGTCGCTCCGTAGCCTGTATGGCGCCATATCCGTGCGAGAGCGGCTAAACAAGCCAAATAGCCGCAGCGACCGGGGGGTTAGCTTTCGGAGAAATAGAATCGCCGGGTCCGGTGCCTGGCGGGAGACAACGAGCTGCGAGATCCATGTATACGGATTGATTGATTACACGCGTTGATATTTTTGCTTGTCTGCATTTCTTTGCGGCGATGACTAGATGAGGGCAAGCACAAAAAGCAAGGTGGGATGGGCGGGGCTTGCTTTGCTCTTTACTTTTATGCTGCTATTATTCTTGTTGAGGAGGTGTGGTGGGTTTAGCTAGATTCCAGGATGCCTTGCATTGACGGGACGCGCTGATGCATTGGACATACGGAAATGGGACATTGGGCTGAGACAACAGCTGTCAACCAACCTTCACAAGGCCATCCCAAGCATATCCATCACAATAAACACTGAATCGGACATTCTCCGCGATCTCGTTTCTGGGCCATTCTAAAATTTACAAGAAGGGAATGCCGGATACATTTCACTTAATTTTTCTTGATATTGAATCATCAGTGGACCGCAAAAGCTTCCCCTGCGCCATCGCTAGCCCCCCACATGTGAGTTGAAGAGGAGTACCGAATGTGAATCGGAGGTTTTCTGAGGCATCGCCAAGGTAATGAGCGATGAAGAGGAATGAAACTGTGAAGCAAAGAGCGATGTTGATTATTTGGTATTCCTCTGATTGGAAAGAACAGAGTCTAAAATTATGGAATATATACACTCCCAAATCTACACCTAAACGGCATCCACATTATGATGGGCAAAAAGGTGATCACAATCACCACCATTGCCACAAGCCTCTCCATCTGATGATATCTGAAGCCTTCTCGGCAATGGCATACATAGTAGCCTGCAGATGCGCACTGGGGATGATTGGAATGATGGAAGCATCGATGATACTCAGCTTCTTCGTTCCATACACCCGCAGGTCAGCACCGACACAGCCGCCCTTCTCCTTGGGCATCATTGGACAACTGCTGCTGGGATGCGCGAATGACGGCGAGAGTGAGAGAGGGCCTCCCGCAATGAGCTTCGCGATGATTTGATCTTCGGTCTGGGCGTCTTCGCCTGGTGAGACCTCCTCGGGCGCCATATCGGCGAGAGCATTTGTCTTGAAGTAGAGGCGAGTGAATTTAATGAAGGTGGCAATCTGGGCACGATCGAAGGGGTTTGTGAAGGCGTGGTATCTGGTTTGAATTATAGTCAATGTTTAAAATTCTAGGTGACGCCTCCCCTGGCTTGCTTCCTAGTTTCTGAGATGGTTAAACTTACCTAACGATAGGTTCGCTATGGGGGTCGGTGGGGTTGAGATGTACGGTTCCACGGCTAAGAGGCTTCTGAATCGAATTGGGCACCATTCCTGAACCACCAAATGGGAACTCGAGGGCAGACACGGAACCATCTTCAAGCTGCCTAGCCAGGATGGCTCGTTGAGCTTCGTATCCAGCAATGAGATCGCTAGAGTACGAATCGGGCAGGTAATCGGAGGCTACTTGCGACTTCAGGCCATTGATCATATCCGCAGTGTTATTGGTGATCATGGGCAGAGAGAGGAATGCGATTGTGTTAGCCTGGCACTTGGTGTATGGGCCAGTCCTGTGGTTCTGATATTCTTCCAACGCCGCCGCAGCGAAAGTCTCGTTGGTCGCCATGATGTTTGGCTCCGGGAAGCTGTTAGTAACTTTCCAGTTCAAGTACGCGACGGGATGATCCTGCAAGTTGCTTCCAACTCCAGGTAAGTCGACTCTGGATTTGATCCCGGCAGCTTCCACAACACTCTTAGGCCCAATACCACTCAATTGGAGGATCTGAGGGGTGTGAAGAGTACCCGCAGCCATCACAACCTCTTTTCTCGCGCGGAAGGTCACTTCGGCGTTCGTCTTTCTGTTGATGGCTTTCACGCCAGTAACCGTCGTGGAGTCTCCGTCAAATGTTAGCTGAGTGACTTTGTGCTCAGTAAGCATTTTGAGATTTGGACGCCAGCTGGCTTTGTCGTAGTAAGCTGTCAATGACGAGGATCTAGTCATGGTTTTCGCATCAATGGTAGCAGGAGCCCAGAATTGACCGATAGCGTTCCCATTAGCATGTTCCCTGAGGTGCTCGACTCCAAGCTCGGTGAAGGCATCCGCCATCTTATACTGGTCGGGAGCCTGCCAGAGAGGGAGCGTAACTTGCAGAGGGCTGAAGCGACCGTAAGCAGTCTCGTCATAGGTGTATTGGTATTTGTCCACGATCGCCTTTGGCGGAGGGGTGAAATCCGCACTCTTCTTGAAATACGGAAGCATGCCTTTCCATCCCCAGCCGCGGTTTCCAAGCTCTTCCCAAGAGTCATAGTCGGCAGCCGATGCTCTGTCATATGCCATACCTAGAAACAGCGTGTTATTTATGCAAAAGCCATTATTTTATTCGATCGGTCAAAACAAAGATCTACGTACCATTGACGGTCGATCCACCACCGGCAACTGATCCAGCCCTGACTGCATAGGTGTTACCTTCAAGGCCTGGCTCCGGAGCCGTTCTGATATCGAACATGGCTGGGATATTTAGAGAGGTGGCAAGGTAGGGAATAAGGGTCTTGTTGCTTCGGTCAATAACGCCATATTCGAGGACCAGCACAGATACTACACGGAACGCAAGTTAGTTTCCACGCACATTTACAACATATTGTGGGACACGCAAAAAAATTACCCCCTCATGTGCTCACATTCGAATCGAAAGGAAAGAAACGGCAACGAAAATAAGAAAATGAAGCTATACTAACCAAACAGATTCTCCGACAATCGATGGGCAGCAACAAGACCAGTCAAACCGCCTCCAACAATGATGTAGTCAAACTCGTTAGGGTCACGAAATGTCCGTTTGTCATTGTCATTGACTAAAACTGCTGAGGTAGCGAACGATGTGAAGAGTAGGAGAGCGCACCAAAGAGCGCGTGCACTCCCCGAGGGGCGAAACGAGAGTAACATGGTTTTAGACCATTAAAAAACAAACAATTAAAAAGAAGATTAGAGGTTAAAGAGAAAGGAAACTAAATGAGTGACTGAGCTGATCGACAAAAAGATTGTAGAGCAACGGGGATTCGTGCTCTATTCATATGAAAACGAACGAGCTAACAATGATGCGGGAGCCTGAGGTTGGACCTCTTTTTCCTCTGATTTTCATGCTTACCCACGCTGGGCCCACCCGCTAACTACGACCACACGTGGGAAATGAGGGTGGGGAAGTTAGTGAGGTACAAGCACCATTCGACAAGCGAACAAGAGCATCCAATCCACGAACCAGAGTGCTGATTTTGCGGGTTGGCTTGCTCGTTCAGGAACAGAAACTGTCCAGTTACCGCCGTTGCCGGACCCTCGGGCCTTCTGCACGGCTTCGCGGTATCCATAAACCACGAGGCATGAAGCAGGGAAAAGGGGGCCTTGCGCTCTCGGCAGTGAGGGCGGAGGGGTTAGCCGCGAGAGCGTTGTTGTTTGCAATCGACCTGGGCCAACACAACGTGCGCAGAGAGCGTTTTGCAGAGGGAGGGGTCGGATTGCACCAATATAATTCATTGTTTGCCTCCGGGCCCTGGCTCACTCCCCGCACTCCCTGGCTCCGCCGTCCATAGAATGAAGAACTTACAGGTCAGGGCGCATCCAGGGTAATGGTACATGTAACTACAAGCGGGGTCTGACATACAAAACTCTAAGAGACCAAGGTTCCGTCGCTTCTCAACTGCTAGATATCACTGAACGAACGAATATCATATTATTGAGGTAGTAATGCCTGGTCTTTTGGAAGGGGGGAGGGGTTGGCTACTGATGTTTTGCAACTTTGCCTGTCTTCTCGGATCTACATGCCACCACCGCTTCACCGATATTTTTATGCGTCTTTTGGAGACTGGAAACGATTTCTTCGTCGTCATTTAGCTCCGATTGTATAGTCGGAGGGCAAGGGGGGGAGGTTTTAACTTTTTTTCCAATTACAGTTGAAGAAGATACGGGTATTTTTCTACAGCCTTTTCAGACATCTTGCTAATATTCAATGGTAAGGGAAGATCCCTGATCGGGTAGTGTGGCGATTTCAAGTCCCGAGGGAAGTAGATTCGTTGTAGTCTGCGAAGGGGCGCCAAGGAGTAGTTTGTTAATCTGGAAAGAATATAATCGGCCAGTAGAGCTGCCATACAGCATCAAGAGAAGGTACTATTTCAATTTCCTGCTTGCGTACCGGTCGGTGGGTAAACGTTCAGAAAGTCCTGACTCGTGGAAAACCGTTGAATTTAAGTTCTTTTTTTTAAACTTGAAGATTTTATGATTTAAATTTTAAGAACTAAGAAAAGGGAATCGATTTTTTTCAGTTGGTTCAACCCAAAGAACATTTGATCTGCTCTGGCATTCTGGCATTATGGCATCCAAAAGCTGGGTACACATCAGGTTTGATTGTCCTGAACAGTTTAATTCTCGCTAACAGTGGAACCACTTGAGCGGTGAAATTCGGGTTTCCCCCTTTCTTTTCTCTTTCTCTTGGAGAAATCTTGGGTGTTATTGTAGCCATGCTTCCACGTAGTGCCCTTTCCGCTGCCTTTATATACGGCACTATTTTAGTTCAATCGGACGCTTAGTTGTGTTTTGCTTTGGTTTGCTCATGAGAAAGCTCAATCGCACAACCCGCTGAACTTAGGCATATCAAGAAGGGGAGGAAAAAGAAACCAATAGGGATTGCTTGAGGAATTGCGACTGAAGCGGCAAAAGCTCGAATTTGAAAAAGCCAACCGGAGGTTACCGGCCATGACTCGTTGAGCTCCACAGAAAAGGGGGATGTCTAAATGCCACCCTCAATTCTGGCCGACGAGCCCAGTGCCACATCACGGAATTTCTTTTCCGCTGGTCTGGGCCGGGTAGGAGTTCCTCACCACCCGGTAAGCTCGGTTACGGTTACCAAGGCCGGGCTGGGGGCCGAAACGGATCTGGAGAGATTGGGGTGAGTAATTCCGCTGTTCTGGGAAGGGTACGATTCTCAACAGTTCAGCCAGGTGAGACGGCGTCAGTTCTTTCTTGGTTGCTAGGAGTGTGCCCTTGGGGTTGATTTTCTAATTCCTCGTGACTTTGCGGTATCTCCTCCGTCGAAATGGGAGGGGCTCGCATGGGGCTTTATGCAAAAGCAAAAAAATGCGACAAATAAGTCGGCGAGCAATTTCTCACCTAGTTCGTGTTGCGCAGCAGCCCGCTCGAGAACTCCATGTAACCCAAGCCATGTAACACACCATCCATCTGGGGCAATCAGGACGAAAATCTGCCTCCAAGACCAGTTCGTATTTTATCCGAAAATCTTGAATCTGGCATAATTTTTAGCTCATCAAGATCAGGGATGTGGAGAATCCGTTTCCAACTCCTGATGGCTGCTGCTGACAATTGTTGCGGCGCTGTGAAGAGTGCACGCCGTCTGTATTTTCAGTGGGGTCTGAAAGAGGAAAAGGGAGAATAGAACCTTTTAGCTTTCACTTCGGCTATTGTATGAGGTGTTTTGGAGGCCGTGAATAGAAATAATAAGAGAATAGTTTCCTCCAACGGAGGAGAAAAAAGAAACCAAATGATAGCGTGAATCTGCCGGTAAGCTCTTAGCGGCCCGCTAATCATCGTTAGGCTGTCGCTGGATGTAAGTGAGCCGGGTGTGGTCTGAAAATCAACAGCGTCATCTTAGCGCGGCTGGCGGAGCGAATGGGGGTTTGAAAAGAAAAGCGATGGAGTCCAAGGCATGCGCTGAAAAAAAAAAAAAAGAAAGATTTTTCGTCGGCCTTCCAGAGGGGCTGAATTGTTCTTTGAATAACGAATCCATGAATTCTTGAGAAACAATAATAAAAATAATAATGCCGTGATCACGAAACATTCGGTTGGCGGATGAACGGGACGTTCGTCCGCTCGGGAGGTTTGACAACGAGGCCCAAGAAAGATAATTCGGAATATTGATCGTTGGGCAAAACACAAGCTCAACTGGCTACTTACTATGTAGCTCTGGTTGACCCTCTTGTGCCAGGCCTTCGTTTATCACCGAGCCCATTGCGAAGAGAGATTTGTAGCTTGAATACAACCTGAGGATGGCGAACACCGTATCCAGCGTCTGTATGCCAAGTCAAGGGGAAAAAGGGGCGAGATCTGAGGAGGGGAAGCCAAGGTATCAATCAGCTTGCGCTTGTATCATAGACCTAACTGTAAACGGAAAGCCATGATTCTTCCCGAGATGAATCTGCGAAAAGCTTGCACATTCCGCTCCACTGTGGTGAAGCTAAAAAGCAGCGCATTACTACGTGCCTACCGCCCACTTGGTGAAGCTGGCGAACCATCGGAGGAGCCAATGACAACACTCAAACTTGTTTGCTCGATCGCTTCACAAGCTTTTGGAAGGAGAACTGGAATAACAATGTTATGAGCAACCGGCTTGGATGGCGAGAATGTCTTGCCATAACGTGATTGGCTACTCGGCGCGTGTGGGGTTCTCCCTGTGGCTGATTATTCTGTACCTCAGAAGCTATCAAGAAACAGGCCTCAGGGTTCTGTCGTTATGAATGCGAGCCATGCCGATAGAGTTCTGATAGAAAGTTCTGTGCCATTTGTCATTGGGATGAGAACGTCTCCACTGTCATAAGAATAATAAATGTCAAATCAGACGCGGCGAATCATGACATGCGTGGGATCAAAAGCGTCCGCACATCCCCGATCCAGTGCCGATGATAAAGAGTGGGATCCCCTTGGGGTTTTCTGATATCGCGATATACACACGGAGACTTTGGGGGCTTCTGGTTGGATGCGTTTGCTGCACCGATACATGCATGTCAAGCTTTGGGCGAATTTTTCCCGGCCCCCCCACTGTTTACATCGATAAGCGCCCCACCAACCACGATCTTGTTTCACTTCCAAGTTCTAAGGCCGTTCGGCACTTCCAGCGTAGGCTGCGCCACGCACTTGCTGGCGGTCGGGAGTTGGACCAAATTCATGGGTATCTCAGGGATTCTTGGGAAGAGGTTTCGGAAGACGACCCTCGCTTCTTTGAACAAAGTTTCCATGATCCCTCCCTGGGTGGCGCACCTGGAGTACTACTGAAGCGGTCATGTTGTCAATTGGCGAAACCAATGCTCTGTTCTGCGTGAGCATCCTGATGGGCAAACTCAAAAAGGAAAGGCTGGCATCAAAGCCAAGGCTAAGTAGAGTTTTTGGCTCACATTTTCGATTGGCCCACTGATTTCCGACAATTCATGAAGAATTATTGGGCTCCTGGCGCTCTTTACCCCACACCGCTTACAGCCTAAGCCGTTTAGTTGCTCTGCAGCGTGAGAAACGATTTGTTATTTTGGCGGGAGCATTTTGGAGCCTCTCATCAGCAAAGCCCAGCCTCCCGGTTGAGAAGCAAAAAGATCAGAGAACCGTGATATCGGGGCACACAATCCTCAGTCAAAATATGCAAGCTTGCCATTTCACTTTTGTCTTTCCCGCTTTCCTCCTCATCAAACCTGAGAAAACCCGCCTAACCCACCCCTGTGGCCCTGGGTTTGGTGGCAAGGTTTGGGACTTGACCAGGGGCATGTCCCAAGGGGCAAAGGTTGCATTTCTCTCCGACATTAGTGGAATTGCCCCCAGTTACTAAGGAATGCTTGCATCCATACTCCCAGCAGTTCCTCCTCGTTGTAGCCGAAGAGGCTACTAGCCTCGTGGAGTCCACCTGGGGAATTTGACGATGCATGGTGGGCCATTCGCCATTACCCAGGGCAGGCGATTTTTCCGGCTCCATTATTGTTTGAATTGGACAGTTCATTATGTGTGGTTCGCCCGCTAAGAATTCTAATTATTGTCTTGATCATCAACCCGAGAAATCCTCCCCACTGATCTTCTGATCGGATCTGCCCCTCAGGAGAAATCTGATCTTTTGAACAGATGGGATCAATCGACTTTCCATGATATAGGAAAATTTCGAGCTTCAGTGTCAAGGATGGATGACCCAGGGCCGACCGCACTACGAGACCGTGGGCCCGAGTTAATGGGAGTGTCATGCTTTTTGACTGTTTTTGGAACTGCGTTTGTTATTGCTCGATTCTGGGCTCGATATGCCGCTACTCGACCTTTCGGATGGGATGACCTTTTCCTCTTTCTTGCAATGGTATGCTCTCAGGAATCCTACAAATAGGAGAAGTGTCAACTGATAGCATGATCAGGCCGCAGGTCTTGCGGGTCAAGGCCTAACGATTGCCGGTGTTATGTATGGGAGCGGGAAGCCGTTCCTGACGCTCGACATAGCGGACGTGGTTCAGTGCATGAAATATTCAACCTTTGCGATTTTTTGCAATGGTGTTGCGATGGCCTGTTTGAAACTTGGAATTGGCAGTTCGCTGCTTCGGCTCAACTTGAGCAAGGTTTTCAATCTTGGTATTATTGCGTGCATTGTGATCAGCCTAATCGTCAACTTGACTGTTTTCCCTACCACTTTCGCAGGCTGCAGGCCTATTGAAAAAGCGTGGAATAAAGACCCTCTGCTCCCAGGGTCTTGCTGGCCTCGAAAGGTCTCTCTAGTCATGTCATACCTCCAGACTAGTGAGTAAATAAGCTTTGAGCAGATCCATCTGTGCTGTTACTGATAATGTGAAGCTGGCAATATTGTCACGGACTTGGCCTTCTCGATTGGGCCCCTCGTATACCTTTCCAAAGTCAGGGTTTCCCGATACAATAAATGGGCACTACGGGGTGTTTTTATAATCGGTTTGACGTGAGGCCACATGCATTTTGCTTGCCAACTGACCGGAGCCCTTGGCTGACATTTGCGTAGTGCCAGTGCATGTGCAATCGCGAAAGCTACCGAGCTACCTGCAATTCTAAACACCAAAGATCCGACATACGCGGCCACGAATTTGACAATCTGGGTGAAGTGAGTGTTGTCCCTAACCCCCCTATTTAAGGACATATCTAATTTTGGTATAGAGCCGAATTCAATGCTGGTCTCTTTGCCGCATCACTGCCACCTCTGAAAGCGACGTTTGAGAAAATGCTGCGAAAGTTCGGTGTCATGAGTGGGCTTTCGACACCATCTAATACCCATACGTATGGAAACGGGGCATACTCTGGAAGAAAGCGGTATGGGGAGCAAAGCTCTCGCAACAGACGGCAGACTTCAATGGGTTATGATCTTGACGACGACGACGTTGATCGAACGACATATGTCATGAAAGACGTGAGCCGATCATCGCCAACCAATGGCGGAAGCATGGATGAGGACCAAAGACAGATCTTGCGGCCGGATGGGAGTGGGGGGTACATAACAAGAACGACGGAATACACAGTGAGCCGCGCGACTTTGGCTTCACATAATGACGCGTGAGAAGATCTAAGAAATCGGAGACTTGTGTGCTTAATTCCAGCTAGTTGAACAAAGTGTATAATAGTATATTATTATTATTATTATTATGAATAATGGATAAGTTACACCGAATCCAGCCTCCCAAAGGCTGCGCGAAGATTTGTCGAGCCGTGATAAAATTAGCGCGATTAGCGCGTTCAAGGGCTAACTTTCGTCGCTTATCTCAACGTTGCCAGATAGTGCGGGATGAATCACTTAGCTGAGAATACCTTCGCACAGTACGGAGTACATGATGGCTTTTTTCAAGACGACACATTGGTCTTGATACAGGGTAAACCCACATAGCCTCGTAACGGGAGCTATTATTGGGGTGCCGGGTCGTCGTATTGAGGGCATAATTCTCCTGAGATCACCCCTCTTGTAGGGTTGACTCGCCAGGCGGAAATCCAGATCGTTTGAATATCAGCGCCAGATTGGATAGCGAGATGACAAAGCTTGTTCGGGTAACCGACAGGAAGGTTCCTATGAATTTCTGTTCCCTCGTTAGTTGACGAAAGTCCTAGAAAAGTAAACACGCCCTTTGACATCCCCTCCCGACTTGACCAGACAAAGCTAGAAGCAAAAATGATAATTAGGGAACCAGCCAAAGATGACGGCGAATGTACATGACATTTTCGCATTACCATAAGTGACTCATATTTTCCTGGCTCATTTCCTCCAGCATTATTCCACCAGGCAGCCAACTTCTACATCTTTTTAATCTTTGGCTGCTGGAATTTACATTGCCATTCATTTCATCTGTGATACCTTTTTCATATCATGGTGGCCTTGCCGAATAGAAGAGATCCGTTGGCAAACCTCGAAGAGAAAGGTGTGGAAACTGGTCCATCGCAAGCCAACCAGCCACACCAACTTGCACCTATCGATCGCGGAAAAGATGCCTGGTTGTTCCTCGCTGCCTGTTTTTTCATGGAGGCTCTGGTGTGGGGATTTGCTTTCACGTATGGAGTTTTTCAAGCCTACTACAGCTCGCTCGACATGTTCAAGGACTCCGGAAACATTGCCGTAATCGGGACCTGCGCCATGGTGAGAAACATGATCCATCCTTTCCGTTTTTCAATCCTTTTTGTTTGCGTTTTCAAGACAATGGCTTCCAGCGGCATATTCTGTAAGTGGACCTACTGATTTGGCCGCCCTTAGGGAATTATGTACCTTGACTTGCCGATTGTTTTCGCAGTATACAAACGTTGGCCCAAGTATCAGCGGACTGGCTGTGCCATTGGTGTTCTGCTGATGTGCTTTGCTATGGCCATGAGTTCCTTTGCCACGAACGTCACGCATCTGATTGTTACGCAGGGTATCTTCTACGCGCTGGGTGGGAGCATTGCGTATTCCCCCTGCATTCTTCTGATGGAGGACTGGTTCGACAAACGCAAAGGCCTTGCATTCGGCGTCATGTGGGCAGGGACAGGACTGGGTGGCGTCGTCCTTCCGATTGTGATGGAAACTTTGCTTGACCGTTTCGGTTTCCGGGTTGCTCTCCGAGCCTTTGCGGTTGCGCTCTTTGTGCTGACAGCCCCGCTGGTCTACTTCGTCAAACCTCGTGTGCCAGTTTCCCAGCGTCCCAAATCAGCTCCCACCAGCCTGCGTTTCATGTTCAGCTGGACCTTTGCCCTGTTCGAGATATGCAATATCATTCAGGCCCTGGGTTTCTTTTTGCCATCTATTTACCTTCCAAGCTACGCCCGCGCCATAGGCGCTCGAGTGAGCGTGGATGCGCTAGCAGTTATCCTTTTGAATGTCGCATCTGTGATAGGATGTGTGATGATGGGGGCTATTATTGACAAGTGGGATGTTACCACCTGCATTGTACTTTCCACGATCGGATCAAGTCTGGGAGTGTTCCTCCTGTGGGGATTTTCTTTGTCGCTCGCTCCCCTCCTCGTTTTCGCGGTCGTCTACGGGCTCTTCGCGGGATCATATACAAGCACTTGGCCAGGAATCATGCACGACATTGTTGAGAAGAAGCCCTCAGCTGACTCAACTATGGTTTTTGCCTGGCTATCCACAGGCAGAGGTATTGGCAATATTGTCTCGGGTCCTTTGAGTGAAGCGCTTCTTAAGGGCATGCCTTGGAAAGGCCAAGCCGGCTATGGTTATGGTAGTGGTTATGGGACGCTTATTGTGTTCACGGGAGTTACCGGGGTAATTGGGGGTGGCAGCTATATTGCGCGTCGGTTACAGTGGATGTGATGGAGCAATGATGCTTTAGGTTGACAATAGTCTTTAAAGGCGACAAAAAAGCAGGGTTGTGGTAGAAAGATCCAACGTTGATTTTTCTACGACTAATGGTTGTTAGGAACAGAGCCCTGGAATGCAAATGCCAGCATTGTGTGCGACATATAGACTGTAAAGAGATGAGGTGATGCGAAAATATATCAATTGTCGTTCTGAAACCGAGATCCTGCGTTCTCTCAAGTTATAAAATATGAATTCATAGCATGCGAGTGTGTTTTGCAACCTCTTAAATATTCCCATGTGCTTCATTTCTATGTTTGGATATGGAAGCAGTCCCGCCCTCAATAAAAGAAAAATGGAAAACAAATGAAAAGGAAATGGGACAGCCAAGTGGCAGACGCTCGGCTCAATAAAGTAGCCGTATCCCCAATAAACATAACGAATTTATTTACCATTTACCCGTACCCTCGTGCTCTATAGCTTCTTCTCCCTCGATCTGCTCCTCCATCCACTACGGCTGCTTCCACCATCAATCTCAATAACGTTCCCAGTCAAATGCGACGCGCCGTAGCTGCAAAGGAACAAAATCAGAGAGGCAAAGTCCTCAGGTTTGCCAACGCGGCCGGTGGGTTGTGCGTCAAGGAGGGTATCGAGATATTTCTCGATGCCGAAATTCGACATTCGGGAAGGGAAGACACCGCTACAAGAGTGAAACGTCAGTAAGACTTATGCCGCTTGTACACGTTTGAAGAAGCGTCTATGATATGTTTTCTCGAAGCTTTGGTTGGAGACATGGAAGTTTCACTCACGGGCACACGCAGTTCACCATGATGTTCATCGGGGCGAACTTTGACGATTGTTGTCGGGAAAGGTGGATACAAGCCGCTTTTGAGGGACCATCTGCATTTAAAAGAAAGAAAGGAGTCCAATATTAGTACGAGATTCCGAGAGTGACTGAGGCTGGAAAGCACGGGGACCAGGTAAGTTCACTTACAGCTAAAGGGTCCGGTTCCTGGTGCGGACAGGCCTCCATCGCCCGTGGCGGTAGGGTCGAGAGTTGAAATTCCTGCCATCGATGCGATATTAATCACACGGGATGGCATATCCGGCGAGGCGGCTTTCTTGAGAAGTGGTAGGACTCTGTATTGGTGCATCTCCGGTCAATATCATACATCGTATAGAGGGTCTCCTCGATGTAGCCATGGCTTACCCAACGGTTACTGTTGTTAACCAAGTTAGCAAAGATGATAGAAAAACTTTTGATGGCTTGCCATGCGGGACTTAACTCACAATAGAAAATGGACTTGACATTCAATGCCATAACCTTGTCCCATCCGGTCTCTGGGAAGTCCTCATACGACGCACCCCTGCCACAATTACCAGTTAGGAAAACCTATCGATCAGATACAATGAAGCCGTCCGCTCCTCCCGGGTTTCCCTCTCAGTTCCACTCACCAAGTAACGCCCGTATTATTAACCAGAACCGTCAACCTATCCGTTTTCTTTTTAACCTCTGCAGCCAGATAATCACAGCCAGCTTTATCCTTCAAATCGGCAACGATGTACTCGCATGTTCCGGGACCGAGTTTGTTTAATCGATCCGCGCATTTCTTCAGTTCGGCTTCCTTGCGACTCGCAATGATGACTCGGGCACCATTTTGCACCAGGCCCTGCGAAGCCATCTCGCCGAGCCCGGAGGCTCCTCCAGTCACCAGGGCGACATGGTTATTGAAGGAGAAGAGCTTGGAGACGGTGAGGTCAGTTTGGGCGGGCATTATGAGATGCTTTAGGTAGGTGCTTCTTTTGGTTGGTGTGCAAAAGGGATTGAATTGATGGACGAGGTAGAGAACTGAGTATGTTGTCTCGATATTGTTAAAAGTAGTTAGGAATCTGAGACTACGATATATTTTTTAACTCTTGAATATTTCTATTTTCCTCGGGTTTTCCTCCATATGATTGGATTTCTCGCGTTTTCAGGGCTTTAACCTCGGCGTTGCAGAACCGGGCGGCTAACTAGCCCTAATTGCAGAGAATTCGGCAATCGGAAGTCGGTAAAGGCTGTACCGGACAATGCCCGGCATCCTTTGAACTCGCACGATTGCTCATCAACACGTCGATGTCCCAAGAAGATATTTCGACGTCCTCCGAGATTTGAATAGGGTTGGGGAATGGAAGAACAGTTAGTGTCGTCGTCGCGACAATATGGGGTAATATTAATAAAGATTCTTGGGTGATGCGTAGCCGATGTTGCTGGTGGGTAGAGGTGGGGGAGGTTTGCACGGTCGTTACATAGGACTACTATTCGACAGTGAGCAGGTCATCTTAGGTGAGGTAGCGGGCAATAAGAGAACAGGGTTATCATCCCATCCTATCATGTTCTGGACTTCTATTAAATATTTCAATGGCCGGTGTTCAGCGAACAGAGACTAGTAGGACCATGCTGTAGTTAACTGGGCAATTGTACTCGCTCTTCCATGCAAGGCCTACTTTTGGTGGTTTCCCCGGATATGTACAGTAACGTTTTTGGGTCCAGTCTACAGAAAAGCTCGCAACTAGCAATAAGGAGGCCCTGAAGGCTGCAGGACGTTGGCTCATGGGGTTTATTTATTTGTTACTTCGACTGGCAACACGGGCCGGCTTTGTTCTCGGCTTGGTGCCAAGGCCGAGTGCAGAGTTTGGGCCATACCCGAAGTAGAAAGTCTACTCGCTCCACGCTGATCGCCAGGCTTATATCTAACTTGACGGTCGAGATCGTGGGGCTAATTGAGATCAAATAGTCGTATATGCAGGCCTATTCTGGAGATAAAGAGGATGGCAGGAAGGAGGAGGAGGCGTGGTGGCATTTTTTGAGAGCGTTTATTTAAACTGATGGATTCGCCTTTGGCTGTGAATTATGAGTCGAGATATTTACTCGCACCGGCCATATAGTTAGTTACCCGTTGAAGCCCATTCACGTTGGCATTTCGTTCGAATATTCATTAGTTCTTGACAACTCTCCCTGAGCAGTTCCTTACACTTCTACCATGGATCAGTCTGCCATTTTTCACAGATCTCTAGAGAAGTCTTACCCGACAGCCGTGAGAGGCGAAGGGGTCTATCTCTTCACCGATACAGGAGATAGAATCCTCGACGGTTGCTGCGGTGCGGCGGTATCATGTGTCGGACACGGAAATAAGGAAGTGATAGAAGCTGTGGTAGCCCAGGCAAGGAATCTGGCATTTGCGCACACGGCCTTCTTCACTTCAGACCCTGCCGAAGAATTGGCCAAAACCATCATCAACAAGAGCGACGATGCATTCTCCAAAGTTACCTTTTTTTGCTCCGGTTCCGAAGCAGTCGACTCAGCTTTGAAGATTGCCCGCCAATACCACGTCTATAATGGCGAGCAAGATCGAGTTAATTTCATCGGTCGAAACGACTCGTATCACGGAAACACTTTGGGTGCTTTGGCTGCTGGAAACAACACTGCCAGGAGGGAGCCTTTTGCGCCAATTCTGAGCCCCGTGTTCCATCATGTCAGCCGTTGTTTCTATGACGCTGATGGCGCTGGGGCAACGGAGAGTGAATATGAAGACCGTCAGATCGCTGAATTCGAGGATAAAATTAACAAGCTGGGCCCGAAGACTGTGGCCGCAGTCATTGTCGAGCCGGTGGTTGGTGCAACCCTTGGGACCGTACCGGCAACAAGAAATTATCTCCCCCGCCTCAAAGAGCTCTGCAGTCGCCATGGGATCCTCGTCATCTTCGACGAGGTTATGTGTGGAATGGGGCGTGTGGGGAGCTATCATGCATGGCAAAGCTTGGGAGGCCTCGCCCCCGACCTCCAGACTATTGGCAAAGGCCTGGGAGCTGGCTATCAGCCGCTGTCGGCGGTGCTTATAGGCAAAACGGTCTATGATATGTTTGAGGAGCATTCGAAGCAGTCAAAGAAATTCGTCAGCGGACATACGTTCCAGGGGCATTCGATGGCATGCGCTGGTGCCTTTGCTGTGCAGAAAATTCTGGAACGGGATGATCTAGTCCTGAATGTGATGAAGAGAGGGCTGCTACTTGAGTCCCTTTTGGGAGAGGGTTTGTCATCATACATGAAAGAGCATGGCGTTACTCTGCGTGGACTTGGTCTTTTTAGGACTGTAGACTTTGGGCGGTTGGGTATAGTTGTGGGGAATCGGCCTGTCGCACCAGAAGTTTCTGAGGAGTGTTTCAAGCAAGGGGCAGCTGTGTATTTGTGTTCTGGCACCGTTGATGCTTTGCTGTTCGCTCCCCCATTCATCATTTCGGAAACTGAGATTTCTACACTAGCAAAAATATTTTTGGTGTCGCTGAAATCGGTTCTGGAAAGACGACAGGCTGATAAATAGCAAAATAATAGCTAGTTAACGTATTCCATCACTTGTTGAGCCAAAGAAATATGAACGATCTTGCCCCTGGTATCAGGTTGTTATACGATTACCTACCGACCTTTGCCCCGCATAAGCAGCCTGCGATAGAATAATAAGGCAGTCACATTTCAGTCATTAAATTAAAGTCGTGTAGTCTACAGCACAATTCCCACCAAACATCTAGACACAATCGTCAGCAAAGAAACAAAAATGTTTCCCCCACCCACCCCGCATGTCTAGCAACCAAGGGCCTCTCCGCACTCGCGGACCGATCGATATCAGCCCAAATAACCTCGTACTCACGAGTTAATGCCTCCCTTGTCTTTGACGGATATTCTGCTGTCAACTGGCGGCTCTTGGTCCGGATGCGAATGCGATGGTCAGGCTCAATCGCCTCACAGGCCGCCAGGTACAATGGCAGAGATAGTGCCGAGTCCGGCCCGCAGCCAATGGACAACGATTCAATAAGCTCGACTAGCACGGTGAGGCTGGACTGAACGCGCAGGGAGTCGCGGCGGTCGCGGAAAATGCGACGTTGGAGGAGGAGGACAGCGCTCCAGTAGAAGCATTGGCCGACTATGTCGAGGTGTCCTTGTCGGTTTGATAGGTCTTTATAAGGAGCCGTGGTGCGGTTGAAGTAGTTTCGAGCTGATATATTGAGATCTAATTCAAGTTCTTTGGCTTGCGACATAAGTAGGAAGGATGGCAGACCGTCGCTGTAGTCAGCGCACAGGTGGGAGATCCGCGCTAGAAATGATATAACCCATTGCGGGCAACCGGTCGTCTCTTGGACGGTTGGCTGTGAATCACCATCATCAGGGGAGCCTTGACTGTAGTTAAAGAACCAGAAGGATCGAGGCAGGAAAGGACGTCGTTGCCAGAAGATGGAGCTTATAGTATCAATCCATGTCATACGTTGGACTAATACAGTGCTGATTGAGCAGGCGGGTTTTCGACGGTCGTAACCGAGTTCCCGAAATAAATTCCAAGCATAAGCTATGTGAGTTTTGGCTCCGCTGCCCCCGCTGGCCATTTCGACCGTGATCTGAAGAAGTATGGTGGCAAGAAGGTCCCGTTTGAGATTCTCAGTGCAACCTTTTACGACCGAATTCGACAGGGAGCCTAAACTGTCACGAAGCGTTGCTAATGCTCGAGATTGGCGCTGGAGGGCAAGGAACATGGGCGCACTGCCTCTTAGATGCATATAGGTAGTCGAGATAGAGATGACTGTGCCCATGAGCACCGGAGTTGATAGAGCGAGGATCGCGAGCTGGCGGTAGCCATTCTGCGTGCTATCGCATGCCGACATGACCATCACTACGGAGCGGAGAACTGATTATTTCATTAGATAGAATATCCTAAGGGTTGTGTAAGAAGTGTAGGTCATACAGTACATGTAAGCAATACTCTCTTCCGCAGTTGGGAGGAGAAACGAGGATATATCCCTGCTCAACGAAGTTTCCCAGGCACGCAATTCTACTGATGAAGGCGTAGTCTCGCCGATACAGACGAACTCCCCATCTGCCGGCAGAGATTCATTTAACACTGGCTCTTCCTCGTCCCCAGGATGTTGACCTGGTGAAGTGAGATCCTGGCTCGGGAGGATAGATGGGCCCGTTTGCGTTCTCCTCACGTCGTAGCCTGATGCTTCATTGCCATCTGTTCTTGTTGTTGCATTTAGGAATGTCCTTTCATTTGCAAGCCCTGTAAAATGCGAAGGATGTCCATCCTCTACCACAAGCATGCCAGAAGGGGCTCCAGAAGAGCAAATATGCGATACCCGTAAATCCGGGGTTGTTGGCAACAAGTCATCCCGGGATTCTCTGTTGGGAGAACCTCGAGGTCTTCGCTGCTGATGACGGCGGGGCCCATTAACCCATCGGATATTCTTCTTGTATTCGCAATCGATATTAACGCGTGCACATCTACCACAGCGGGGGCGGCCCTCATCACACTTGCGATGTTGCTGTAGACATTGCGCACAACCTGAGCAGGATGTTAGTTTGGTGATCAACTCCAGGATCGCTTTAAAAGGCGATAAAGTTCATATCTGACCTCCCCGAGACCTTCTCCCCTTCATACTACCCAGTATTTTTTTTTTCTTGAAGTTTTTAGAATTTGGATCGGCGGCTCCAAAAAATTTCCAGGCTGTCGCTTTCGGACCGAGATCAGAATACGTTAGGTTTTGGTTCAATAGTTATGGCCGAACATCTCGGCTAGCTTGTTCTGAACTGACCAGGATATATCAACGGAGATTTAAATAAGCATATGGCACCAAGCCCTCTAATGTCACAAAATAGAAACGATTTTTAGCTAGTATATACGGATTTAAATTTTTTTTTTTTTGACTGGAGTTAAATGTGTATCTCTACGTCTCCAATATCGATTACAGATCTATGTTCACCCAATCACAAAGCCACGAGAACTTTCAATCACAGCTTCAGACCCCCATTCTTATCCAACCCCAATTCCACTTTCGCTCGCTCCTTCAACTCTCTCCGTAGTAGTTTTCCAACCGCATTTTTTGGCAGCTCCTTCACAAAAACCACACCCCCGCGCAGCTGCTTGTACGGCGACAGCTGGTCTTTGACAAAGTCCTTAACCGCTTGTTCGCTTACACGAGCTGGGTCAGCCACGATGTATGCGCGGGGAATGTCAGAACCTGGGTCTTCTGGGCTGGGGACGCCACAGACAGCAGCCTCTTTAATTTCCGGGTGAGTGACGAGGAGATTTTCAATTTCCGCCGGAGCAACCTGTAAACCTTTATACTTTAGGAGTTCCTAAAGAGCGAGGGATACCAGGTTAGATTTGGTTTAATGAGATTAGGAAGAGAGTACAAAGACATGAATAGATAATGAATAGATAAACCCATAAATACCTTTTTCCTGTCGATGATGTAAAATTTGCCATTCCTTTGAATTCCAATGTCGCCAGTGCAGAACCAGCCGTCGTGGAAAGAATCTTTCGTTGCTTCAGGATTGTTGTAATATCCTTGCGTAATCATTGGACCTCTAAGCAAGAACTCGCCTGGCTGTCCAGCTTCGACATCGTTATAGGACTCGTCCACTATGCTGGAATAGAGAAGAAATGTTTAGACCTAAACACGAATGCCGAAATTCAAAATGAAAATTGAGAGATATTTACCGAAGTTCAACATTGGGCACAATATACCCAATGCATCCAGTGTAATCATCCACCCCCTTCGGCATCATGGTAACCGCGCCTGTAGTTTCACTCAACCCCCAGGTTTGACCAATTACGACCTGGCTGCCATCTCCAAGCTTCTTGCTTGCAGCTGTCTGTAGCTCGCCATCCATGGGTGCCGCTCCGGTGTTAGCGCCAACAAGGTGCTTGAACTGATCTGTGACATCTGGGGATTTGGCGATTCGTAGAAAAATCGAGGGCACCGTGTAGAAAGATGTAATCTTATATTGTTTGGCGAGGTCCAACAGTTTCTTCCACTCGTATTTTCCCATCCATATAACAAGGCCGCCGGCGGAGAAGGGACCTATCATATACCCAAAGATGCCTGCTATATGGCTGATGGGCAGATGGGCAATAGTACGGACAGGGGGGATTTCTCTCCCGGCTTCTATTTCCTTTGCTGCCCAGGCTTTGCCCGAGAGACTAACTAGGTAGGTCTCCGCAACCAAGTTCTTATGGGAAAGCATGACACCTGACATTTCATTGATCAGCGATTCGATCCACGTTTCGTTGGGTTGGTGGTAGACGGGTCAAAAGGGAGGTATACCTTTTGGAAGTCCAGTAGTGCCAGACGACCATAAGATCACGATAACGCTCTTCTCCAAAGCCGTGGGATCAGTAATCCCCTGCCACGTCAATCTCTGTTCCGAAACCACGTTGATACTGCCTTCGAAAGAGCAAAACTTAAAAGATGGATTCGACTCCAACACCAACACGCGTTCCAGGGGTAGATTGCACTGCTTGGCAGCCTGCGAAACGAGGTCCTTCATCTCTTTGCCGCAGATTACCAAGCGGCTATTGCCAATTGTAATCTGTCGAGCTAATTCCGCAACTGTCGACGATGGACTGGCTGCGGAGTACACTCCACCAGCAGCAATAGTACCATAGAAGGCAACTGGCACAAAAGGTTGGCCTTGGCTAATAATAGTTACCACATCCTTATTTGGTCCGCTAGCCCCAATGCCATAATTCGTTCGTAGGCCGTGGGCGACACGCTCCGTTAAGTCGCGGAGATCTTTCTTGGTTATTATTTGGGAGGGAATGTCCGCATTAAGATGGAGGGGGGTTTCGTCTAATGTTGGACAGTATTCGGATTCTTTGCGAAAGTTAGAACCCAGGCTTTTAAATATAAAACCCTAGGAAGGGCCTTACCGAATAGGAAAGTTAGCAAGTCGAGTTTTGGCACGTCGACAAATCTGTTCGGGCCGTCATGATAATATATCTTCTCTGGCATGGTATAAGGCTGCTGGAAGTGACAGATATCTCGAAGACGGAAACTAGAGAAATAAATAAATGATATGTCCTAGAATTTCACAAATCTCTGTGCTGTACCTCTGGAAACTGAACAAAAGTGTCTTCCAGGCGCTGCACTGCTAGAGGTTCCGTGCATTATATGAAGAGCACCAGTTCTGGCCCCACGGACCATTTGCTGAGGAGGCATTCTTCTTGCTTGACCGTATCCGAGGTTGGCATCATGACAAAAGGTGGAGAAGAGAGCGAACCCAGCCACTCAAGCGCGAGAGCCCCTCAGAGAGCTTGTTGCACAACTCTCAGTGTGGAATAGGGACCTAGGTAGATTAGCTAGCAAGCTAGCCACATAGCCGTCAATATCGAAATTCTCGGCAGCGAGCAACCGAAAGGGCCATTTCGGCTATGCGAGAGCAGTTTATTCTTAAAAAAGCGAAAGACACATGCAGTCGATGCTCAGACCATTATTTAATTAACAGCAAAGAGCCACAATGATCATTGAAACAGAGCATTTGGATGTATGATGGTGGGCGCAGGCATCTGCTATGTTGAGATTCGCGGGGAAGCGTTGCCGGAAGCTGCCAAGCCGAAGCTAGCTCTGCCGTTAGTACGAAGATAGCTTCAGTAAAATTCTTTAGTCAAGATGCTGCCAATTTGGGTACAACTTGACCGGCGCTAAATATGCTTATACGGGGCGAGGTGATGACAATGCGTTCGTTCCACCCACCAGTTAAATGATAAAACTGATGATTAATAAAATTGTCCTCTAGTTTTCCAGGGCGCCGCAAAAGGGATTATACTGCTATGTTACAATCGTGACAAAATACTCCGGTACACATATAAAAAAGAAAGGAAACCGAAGAAGAATAAACGAGTGAGCGTAGATCACGCGGCTCCTCTGGGTTTGGACTTTGCCTCCTTTTTAGCCTTTGCCTCCTCTTTTTTCTTCTTCTTCTGCAACTCCAGCTTTTCTTCATGCTTGCGCTTCAGAGTAGCTTTTTCCTGGTCAGTCTTCGCAACGGTCTTGAAAAACGTTTCCATTCGAGATTGTTGCGCTGTTTTCAAATTTTTCTGAAGCCGCGCCGCCCCGTGTCGTACTCGATCCTCGCTGAACGCTTTCTCTTCAACGAGGAATTTCACCAATCCGTCAACATCGGGTGCCTCCCACTTAAAGTTGCAATCGGGGTGGTCTGCTTTGCGGACATCCGGGTCGAAGAAGAGTTCTCGAGCAGCTTCGTATGGCCAGTCTTCAGGGATGGTATATTTCTTCTTCGGATCGGATTGGATGGCCTCTACGACCTTTTCCAAGGAGCCGTGGTCACGGATTAATTTTAGGGCGGTATTGGGGCCTACTTTGGGAATGGGATCGAGGTAGTCACAGCCAAGGAGAATGCAGAGGTCGATGAACTGAACAAATGAACGATTAGCAACTCAGAGATAAACATGTACAGGGCGTATTGATCAAAACTCTCATGGAATCAACTTACTTGCTTCCTATCCATATCCAAACCCTCTAGGACGCGATCCAAATGTATTTCTAGAATTGGTTCCTTACGTTGCTCACTGAACGTGAGATGTCGTAGCAAGATTGGTGAATCAAAGCACAATGTATCCATATCCTCTGACGCCGCCGCATAAACCTTCCCCGCTCTTGCAAGTACAGCACATTGCGCCTCTGCCTCAGTTGGGGCATCGATGTAGGGCACACCCATAAGTTTCAGCAACTTTTTACATTCTTCATTATGCTCACGCGTTACCCTAACCGTTCGTCGCGAGAACTTTTCCACATCTTCTGCAGTGCCAACTTCCTTTGCCTCCTCATGTGCTTCTGCAGCCTCGGACTTGCGCATGAATCGCTTAGCCAGTTCCCCCGACTTGAGTTTTGGAGGGGCGCCGTCGAATACATAAACAGGCTTAATGCCATTCTCAACGATGCGGAGTGTGCGGTAGAACATGCCCATAAGATGTGAAGTAGTCTCGCCAGTTTCGCTCATAAGCTGTTGGCCATCTGAGCGGACGGCGATGAGGAAACTGTAGATGCTCATGGAGCTGTGTATACAAAATTAGCTGCATACCCATGAGCTAGATAGAGGGAATTATTATGTGACATACGCATCCTACACGAAACGAAAGTAGGCATAATAGTTAGCCTAGCCCGTAAACACATACTATAATGTTGATCACGCAAATTTTGAGGAAGATACAGAAGGGAAAGTACTTACAATTGCAACCTTCCGGCCGAAATGATTTTTGATCTCACCCGCTTTGACTGCATCGGGAGCATTCTCCTGTATTACTTGGTACAAATCTGGAAATGTTTTTACATAGAACATTAGAACATTCCCGTAGCCCACATCATGGCGAGCTGGTTTCACCTGCATTTTTCTTTTGGAAGACACATAGCAAAGCATAGACGGAGATAGCTTACGTTTAATTCCCATTTTCAATCACGCAAGGGATGCGGCCTGTGTGTTTATTCGTCCTCTGGCAAAATCTGGGCCTCGCAGGTTTTCAGGTTGAGACGTATTTCTTTAAGCTGCAATTATAGGATGTTCCACTAGGTATCGAGTTGAGTTGATTATATACACCGTAGAAGAGACATAAATAAAACAATTCGTATATCCCACTGCCCCGTCAGGAATGAAGCTGAAGATGTCTTTTATGTCGCGACGTCGCGATTAATCCTAGGCGCGTTAAGTCCCACGTGACGACGTGATGTAATAAGACCGAGTTAGGATTTGTTGGGCGGTGTACGCGTTGCCCCGGCGGCCGCCCCGCCACACATGATCTTGATATATATCTTAGCTAGCACCCTCTAGATTGTAATGAGAATCAATCTTTTCAAATCTACAGATTATAGCTCTTGTGTTCATGCACTTTTCTATTATAAAAGAGCTTTT
>QGQJ01001338.1:0-16686 GCA_003206725.1 Blastomyces emzantsi
GGGGGGGGGGGGGTGGTTTATTGTGCTCACGATTCCTTGCGCGGATATAGTCGAACCAAATGCACATCCATCTGCGCAGGGAAATCCGGATGCAGAGAGCCAAACCTCTCCGAACTCTCCAGGAAGATCCCATCCACCATCTCCTCGTGTTCGTGCTCGTGCTCGTGCGTCGCGTCCACGAGCTCGTTAACAAGGCGCGTGTCGATCCAGCCGCGCGGTTTGTTAGTGAGCCGTTCGATGCGCGCGAGATCGTCCTCGATCTCATCGGGCATGAGCGGGGGTGGCGGCGGGGCGGAGCCGGACCCGTTCGGCCGTGCGTGGTAGTTTCCGAGGATGAAATAGGGTAGGTTGGGTCGGGTGGCTGTCTTGTCTGCCAGCTCGCCGAGGAGGGTTAGCCCCGATGTGCCTGTGTTGCGTGTTGAGCGTGTGGCGTGGTAGCCCTGGCTGGCTGTTCGTTCCATCTCGGGCGCAGCGCTGGTGTCTTCCTGCCCACTGCCTCCGTCAGCGCCGGAGCCGGCTAGGTCGTCGCCGTCGGCGGTGTTCTGCCCGTTTGCGGCTGGGGTTGATGCTTGTTTTGCTTTTTTGGAGGCGGCGAGGAAGTGGAGGGCGGCGACGTGCGCGCTGTTGCTGTGCATTGCCAGTTCTTTTTCGGTGAAGAGGGACGATATGTGATAGCTTGCGGCGTTTTGATGCTGCGTCATTCGCGACTTTGTTCGGTCTGCTGGTGTTGACATACCACCGTCGCGCGCGGGGGAACCAAAGTCATCTTCCAGTGGGCCTTTTCGTTTTCGCTTATTGGTTGTTTCCGAGCCAATTCCATTTCCCATGTCGTCCATATCAACCCTATGGCGCGTGTGGCGGGTTTTTCGGTTGCTCTGCAGGCCCCCGGGACTTGAAGGGTTTGCAATAGAAAATTGATTTGGATGCAAGAGGAGAGCGTTGGTGTCAGCAAGGTCGAGTTGTTCTTTTTCTTTCATTAGTCGGTTTTTCTTTTGTGAAATTGACATAACTAATCGTTCCCTGATTGTCTCCCCTAGTTTGGCGCATTCCTGGTGTGCGAACTGGATTTTGAAGTCGTGCTCCCGTTTAATTCGTGAGAATTGGTCGCGATGACGATTCTATGAAATGATGGTCAGATCAAGGCGTCTTGTGAGAAAAGCATAGAGTTGCGAAAAAGCAGGAGTTGAGTGGGACGTATGCGCCTACCATAAGTACGGCAAGTTCTAAATCTCGCTGCTCTTTCGTTTGATTCATTTCCTGGACAAAATTGGCATACCATTTGCCCGAAGGAATCGTGTCAGGCACGAGATGCCCGGCCGCGGAGAGCTGTTCAATGAGTTTCGAAATGGTTTCTGGTGAGTCGCTCAAAGGTTCTGTGTCATATAGCTGGGAGCTGGAAATAAGGGTCATTTCATTTTGCAAATCGTGGACTTGTTTGCGGAAATGGTAATCGCGTTCGTTGCTGAATGTTTCGGTGAGGTCATGGACCCGATCTTGTAGGGCACTTCGTCTTTTATCGCGTTTCGAGACGGGCTGAGGGTTGGAAGTGGGAGATCTCGAACGGTTTCGAGTGTTGGAGGTCATCGTGTGCGACTGGGTTGCGCCCATCCCATGAGACGGGCCTGCTGCGGTGTTTGGGGAAACTAGAGGCGGGGAATAAGCCATCGGCATGGTATGACTCTGAATCCGAAGATTTATTTTATTTTAGTAGGCTATGGCGCCCCGTTAGAGACGGTATAGGAAATAAACCAAAGTGGTAATCGATATCAAGGTCAAGGCGACGATGGTGCGGTTGAGCAGCGAGGATACTAAATGGGTGTTTTTTTCGGGAGCGAGAACGATGGATTGCGCCAAGGGAAAATTCCTGCTATACAGCAAGGCAATGGAGAATAGTAGTCGGCTTAGAAAGTGAAAGCACACAGCTATTCGGATATGGCTATCGAATACTCCAAGCACAGAATATCAAAGTTGAATCAAAAGCACCATAATACCGTGGTCAAAGGCAGGGACACTTTTTGACCGTGCTTGGCGATAGGGTGCAGTGCATGGATCGATGGGAGTATGACGGTGCGCCGTAGGAAGGCCAAATAAACACAGAAGATAAGAAATCTATTGATGCAAAACGTTTAGAAAGAATATGCATGAAAGGGAATAGAGAAAAGCAGTGACAAGGAAAGGAAGATATTGGGCGGATGAGGCAAGGCAGGAAAACAATTTCTGGTGGAAGTTAATTAACGGAATGCAAGACAAACAAAACAAACATACCTGTAGCAGCGGCAGAACTTCGGAGCCCTACAGACCGCTTTCGCTTCGACAAGCTTCCAGTATGAGCCGTATGACACACCAGGGAAGAATTTAAGATGTGTGCAGTGGTGGCGGGAGCGATGTAGGGGTCGTTTCAAGATACCACTGATACTAGATACGATTGTGAGGCAGAGGATGCTGTGTTTCAACGGAGGAGGTAGCTTTGTGTGAATGCTGAGGAGGTCTAGGACCAGGTAAGATCGGATCAACGCTGACGCCTTTCCAAGCGATCTAGAGAAGATCTCGCGATTATCAGCTAATTCGCTACTAGATATTAGATATTGAAAGAAGCTTTGTGGATTGCTGAGGCCTGTGGACGGAGACGGCAAATGGAATAGATAGCCCAAACAGAGCTAGCTGCGTTTGAGCGCCAAAGCGATTGTGAGGACAGGTTTTCGGGGTCGAGGCCGGAGGGAAGCGAGAATAGAAGGGAAATAGTATTGGAGAAGAGTAGGGATCGAATATAGCAGAGATGTATCCCAATCCGAGAGTGGTGAAAATTTGTTCAGGCCCAGCACATGTTGTCGCTGCTGTCCGCTCCCCGTATTGTGTAGATGATCTCAGACGACGGAAGGGGAGGAATCCGGTCACGTGACTATATAGTTGGCGAGGCTATCCAGCCAAAAGCGGTCTAGCGTCAAACCCTTCACCTCCCCGCAATTGTCGATATGAGTCAGTAAAGTTGAGGCTCACTAAGCTTGGATACGGAGTCCCGCCGATTGGTGAACAACACGAAGACGTCGAAACATCCCTGGCTCAAAGCAAAGCGCAATGGGAGGAGAATGGCACTCCAGTCTCGCTGGTTGTGCTGCAATGCCTCCCAACCCTCCCGGCGGGCTTTAATTCTAAAATCCGTTGAAAACGACGTAACTTCTTGGTGCAGATTGATAATCAACGGCTGAAACCAAGGTCCTCTGGCGGTACCTTTCTCGGCCTATACTTTGTTGCGTATCACCATAGTTGTTAGGTATCCGACTTGACACGGAGAAGGCCTTCAAGAAGCTGCTAATAATAATAACCCGTTGTGCGTGTGTGCAAATATGAGGGCAAGCGCAAGTGATCCATAGATGGGTATTCAACCTTCAATTACTCATCGCCTGCACCAGACTCTGGAACATGTATCCGACGAATGCATGCTTTGAAATTGCATGCTTCATATTCCCATTGCACCATTCAAACGCTATCTTATACCATAGCAGGGTATTGCGAGGAAAGAAACAGGCCTCCAGAGGCAACTATGACGTCCTCTTGACTAATCGAGGACATCGACCTTCTCCCTCTTGGCCCTTTTTTGGCGATTTCCGCAGTAGCGGGCGCATCTGATACGACGTGACTGACGGCTAGCGGTGTTTCGCTTAGTAATGTCCGGGGGAGGGAGCGAGAAAAGTCGGAGGGGAGGGGAGGGAATGGGGAGTCGATGAACACCGGAACAGGTCTCGATCTACAGTCCGTAAGAAACACAATTTTTTTGATTTCAAACACGGTCCCATCATATTCGAGCCGGTAGATTTCAATATCTCCCAAATGTCCCTCCCATCATGTGGACCGCTCAATATAAATACCTTGTCCTTCCCGGTCAAAGGAACAGGAATGTATATCGAAGTCATCAAATCATTCCGTTTACAGTTTCACTACCATAGCACTTGCCAACAGGAATAATCTCCAAACTACTATAACCTACCGCCAATTGTGTGTCTTACATCCTCCCTTCTCTGGATATTTATCCCCGTTTGTCACCATGTCGTCGACAACAACAACTACCGCCTTTTCTTCATCTCACCTTTCCGGTTCTGACCAGGACGCCACCTACATCCCCCGCGGGCCAGTGGAAGCTGAAATAATGTTTTTCAAGCCTCCCAGTGATGGAGCTCGGCCCTATCAATATGTCGATCCTCCTCAAGGGGTACAAAGACGCAACTACTCTGACTCGCCACACTCAGTTACCATAACTGACATTCGCAACAACGAATCGCAATTCAATCTGGACCACGACGCCTTCCAGACTCTCAAAAACATCCCCTCCGCAGCAGAGCCCTCTTTCACTGACGAAGAGAACATAAAATCAGTCTACTACCCCGAAGTCGAGCAGCTGATCTTCGACAAGGTCCCAGGCGCAAAGCGCGTGTTTATCTTTGACCACACAATTCGCCACTCATACCCAGGCGCCAAGCGTGCGCCAGCTTTGGTAGCACACGTAGACCAAACCCCCGCTTCGACAGAATCGCGGGTACGGTACCACCTTCCCGACGAGGCCGAGGAGCTGCTCAAGGGCCGCTATCGGATTATCAACGTATGGCGCCCGTTGAATGGCCCCGTGCAAGCATCTCCTCTCGCCTTTGCAGCGGCAGGGTCAGTGCGCGACGAGGATGTTGTGCCTGTTGAATTAAGGTATCCGCACCGGAATGGCGAAGCGGCTTCCATTCGGTATCACGAGGGCCAGAAATGGTATTATTGGTCGGGCATGACCAATGATGAGAGGCTGCTGCTGAAATGCGCGGATTCAGAGGATGTTGCGGGGAAGCGGGTGCCACATACTGCGTTTGTTGATTCTAGGACACCGCCTGGCGCACCTGGGAGAGAGAGCATTGAAGTGAGAACTTTGGTGTTTGGGTAGAGTAAAAGGTGGGGGAAGGGGGGAGCAGAATGGATTTAAGAATTTATTGACTGTGGAACGAAACTACGCCTGATATTTAGCTGCGTTGACTGTGGATTCTTGTGCTTTTTATGTTTTTTTCTTCTTTTTTCCACACCAACGAGGCGCAAAATGCATCTTTTACATCTCCATATAATAATACAATATAATATATCAATCATCGATTCTACTTTTCGTCTTCTTCCAAAGTGTCTCAGCTGGAGGTATGCGCTAGAGGTTGTTAGAGTCAATTAACTGGTATCTTATTTTTTGATGCTTATCATATTTATATACTAAATTCTACCTATCTCCTAATTATTGTCATGATATCATACCCACATAATTTACACACCACCCCTATTTTTCCAGGAAGTTAAATGATTCTCGAAGGGAAAGACAAAAGACAAGGAAATATATAAACTCTTCGGGGGAAACACAGACAGAATATATAGACCAGACAGATATGTTTTATATATTATATGAAGGAAAAATTTCCCAGCCCCATGTATTCTGGTCAGGAGAAGAAAACATTTTGAAAAGGAGAACTGATGCCCGCAATAGATGCAACTGGAAAGGAAAAAACACATGAAACCTATTCAACCATGTGTATAATAAATAAAGAAAATTTCAAATACAGAGTTACAAAGTCTAGGAGAAAGTGAGAGAGAGGAATAAATATGGCACACCACTTAGATAAATGGGTAGGGTAGAAGTAAGCTCGAAAAGAAATTGGTATCAAACGCAATTTCTTTGTTCGTCTATAACTACTGCAAAACGCCTATAGCAATGGTAACGGCAGAAAGGATCCACAAGGTAGATGGAATGGACAATGAGAAAGCATCTCCAGTTCCGATGTAAGGATTGAGAGATTCGCTGTTTGTTGGCGAGACTGGAACAGTGGCCAGGGTTGAAGGCTGGTTGGCTGTCGGGTATGAGGGTGGGCCGTATGTCGGAACCTCTACAGGAAATGCTGTTGTGCCTGGAACAAGCCCGACATTGACACCAGTGGTTGCACCAGATACAGTTTCCGTGACGAATTGCACCTGGGGGACAGTGACTATGGTGGTGCGGGTGGTAGGCTCCGATCCGGAGATTGTTATAACTTGAGAGAGGGTAATTGTGGTGCATGGGGGTTGCGGTGGAGGGGTAACGATTGTTGGACCGCCGGTCTGAGCTGCGGGGGGTGTTAGGGCAGGTGGTGGTGTGAGGGTAATTGTTGACGGGATCGCGGTGATGATCCCAGGGTTTTTCGGGACGTCTGCAGCGCAGATGCCAGTGAAATAGGAAAGAGCGGATTGGATTTCATCATCAGAAGCACCCCAGGACTGGATACATGCGATTACTGCGGACGTGAATTCGGAGGAAGGACAGAAACAGCTAATATCACTGTTTGAGCTACATTTTGGGACCAAGTTGAGCCAGGTGTTTAGACACTGAGGGACGACTTTGGGGCATGGAGCTTCGATGGGGATAGCTGGCGGTAAAGCAGGAGTTGAAGGGCTAGGTGAGTCTGTAACTGGGGGTTCCGACGAAGGAGAAGGTGTTGCTGATCTTGAGGGAGCTGGGTATGTGATGGGAGGGGGCGGCGGTGAACCGGCTGGATAGGAAGTATCGGGTTGGCCCGGGGGTGTAGGAACTGGGCATCCCGGACACACGGTACCGGTAGTGGTCACCGTAATAGTAGAAACTGTATTAGAAGTAACTGTTATTTCGGCAGTACCAGAGGTGATGATTTCTGTGACTGGGCAAGTAGTAACGGTGGTATATGTACTAGAGGTTTTTGCATTGATTAGCGTTCCTGATTCTAAATTTCCAAATACGATTACAGTGAAGTCAAGTCTATACTCACATTTCCGTGATAGTCGAGTCTGACGGAGGGGTTTGCGTGACTGCTGACTCACTGGAACCAGGTACCGTTGCCGTAGATTCGCCGATAGGGTAAGTCGAAGTTTCAGGATTTGGGGCGGTAGGGATGGGGGGACTGGTAGAACCTGCAGCGCTCGTAGGATTTGGATATGCTGGGGTTGGGCTGGTAGGGGTTGGGCCTGTAACGATTGGGTCCGGCGAAGTTGGCCTGATAGTTATTGGGCAAAGTGTGGTTGAGATAGCGATCGTAGTAGTGACAACTTCAGTAGAATCGGCAGGACATGAAGTGATTTCTGGAGCACAGCTAGTAACAGTAATTAAGGATGTAGTAAACACTGTTGAGGTAGAGTAAGATACAACCTCTGTTGGAGTTGGGGTTGTACCCGGAGGGATGACCACAGGAGGAGCAGTTCCGGGAGGAGTTGCTTCTGAGGGAGTGCTTCCCGAAGGTGAGATTTCTGAAGGACTCGTCCCTGGAGGTGTGCTTCCTGATTGGGTGGCTCCAGGAGGTGTCATTTCCGAAGGAGTTCCCGGAGGATATGATTCTGAAGGCGTCCCAGGAGGAGTTCCCACAGGATAAGTTTCAGACGGCCCTCCCGGAGTAGCCCCCGAAGGGTATGTTTCGGATTGACTTGCTGGAGGAGTGACCGTGGGATATGACTCCGACGGTTTTCCCGGAGTAGTTCCCGGAGGGTATGTTTCGGATTGACTTGCTGGAGGGGTGACCGTGGGATGAGATTCTGATGGTTTTCCCGGAGTAGCTCCCGGAGGGTTCGTTTCTGAAAGCGTTTGCGGCGGAGTTCCCACAGGATATGATTCGGAAGGTATAGTTACGATATTTGATTCCGGTAACTGCGCAGTCGGGGTCAAAGACACAGTATATGACTGGCTTTCTGACTCAGGGGCTGGCATGGAACTAACTGGGTACGACGGAATTTCGTCCGTGGGAGGGACTACAGGCTTACTTGGGATCTCCGGGGGTCCGCAGTCGAAATTGATTTTGTGAATTGCGAAACCGCAATCATCCAGCTCGCTGTACTTAGGGAGGCTAAATTTGACCGACACTGCTCCTCCGCATTGTGTGTTCTGCACCTCAGAGCCACTTTTTGAACAGGGTGTGGTATGTTTGCAGGTCGAGCCATCCGGCATGGTATACACGAAGCCGATATCTGTGTCCTCATCGACTGTGATCTGGAACGAAGTGATTGAGAAACCGTTGGACTTCCGGTGGGAGATTTCCGGGCTGCCATCTGTGAGGCCCCTTAACAGTTTGCCTTCAATGCATTTGCTCTATAATTGGTGTTAGAATTAGGCCAAATATCGTCAAAATTAACTTGTTGGAAGTGGGAATGGTACCTGGAAGTTACTCTGAGGTGGCTTTCGCTCACCACAGGTGAATCCCGAGAAGCCAAAGTCACCGAATGAAGAGAAAGGTCCAAGTCCAAGGCCCTTCCAGTCGAATCCAGACTTCTGGTTGTCTGAGCATTTGTTGTCACAGTTGGATGGACTCGGGAAGTATTTATTTGTGCCCCAAGATAACTATGCACAGTTGTCAGCTGCTGGCAAAGGGAGTGATTTAGCAGGTAAAGGGTAAAGCCTACCGTTGCATTTGCTTGCTGAACTGCGGCAGCAAGAATCACCACTACACTCAGTGTAGATTTCATGGTGAAAGAGGCAAACTCTTAAGCCAACAAGTAGAGTTTTATGCGATAATAGAGGAGAAAAGCGAATGCAAACTAGATCTATCGCGTACCAGCAGCGTTTTTTTGAAGTGAAAGTGTCAAGGCCAGCGAGTGACGGGTCAGTATAAAAAAAGTATTACTATTATCAAAAATATTGCAGAAGCACATGAACGAGTAGTGCCAATGCCCCAAAGACAACCACCAAGCAAAGAGGGAAAAAACTGTCAAAAGAGGAAGTGAATGTGGTAAAACAAAATGAAAACAGAGCAGAGTTGAAAGGGGCATTGCGAGTATTAATACATGCTCTTTCTCCCGTTTCGCAAAAAGATGAACTCTGTTTTTCCGCCGGTAACCAGGGACCACGCGCCGGGCTTTGTCGAAATCACTCAAATAGAAACTGAACGATTCCCTTGGCCAGGCGTTTAGCTTGAGGACAACTGCTTGCTGTTTCATTATTTTAGGGCACTCATTCTCATTTTCCAGTCTTATGGTGGCCAGGCCAAACCTCGCTAGCTCTTGGTTTCCTTGGGCGCGAAACTTCCATTCTTCAGAAGCTTGAGAAAGAGAGATGAAACGAAAGACTGAAAGTCTATCTACCCAATAAAACAGCCTTTTAACCGGTAAACAAATAGCCAGAGCCAGTCAGCGTTGCGAAAAACACCTCTTTTTATTTTTCTCCCCCTCAGAGTGGAGTAGCAGGTTGAGAGTTCAAGATCGAAACGCCGTTAATTGACTGGTCAATGGACATTGGGAAGCTTCCAGAGGTTGTCGGCAAGGATGCGCCCTGATCCTGTGCCTGTCTGTGCCTGGTGGAACCTGGAAACCCACTGCGATCGCCAAGCTGTCTAGCCTGCCTGCTAGCACCGGCACGTCATCGCCGTATCTTCCCTGTGTTTGGGTAGAAGAGCTCCATTTCGATGTGTATTTTTGCGTGTTGCATCTGGCGCGAAACCCCTTCCAGGGCCACTGGGCTGTCTTTCTCGCTTGCCCTCTCAAAACGCCCAGGAAAACTTTAACCGCCTGCAGGTACGCGGCGTGAAAAAAATTCGTTGTCGCAACCTTGGCCATCTGCACGACATTTGGCTG
The DNA here is from genome assembly GCA_003206725.1 of Blastomyces emzantsi. Classification (NCBI taxonomy): domain Eukaryota; kingdom Fungi; phylum Ascomycota; class Eurotiomycetes; order Onygenales; family Ajellomycetaceae; genus Blastomyces; species Blastomyces emzantsi. The sequence goes on from QGQJ01001338.1 coordinate 9,571, forward strand.
GGCGGCTTGATCGTCATAATAGAAGTATTAATAGATCGATGGTGACCTTGTGAAAGTTCATGTCGATTGATCTCCCTGGGTGGCTTCTCCATGGCACTTAGCATGGTCGGGGATGGGCGCCACCTCTGGGGCCAGGAAACGTTTTTCCCAGATGAGTTGTAATAGAGGCACTGGAAAATTGAAACAAATACTCCATATTTATGAAAAGCTCGTTAGCTGTAGGTTCTTCCTTTACGCGTGCCTGATGAAACTGCGAAGCTCGAAATGCAACTGAGTTCATCGAGTGTTGTGCAGGTGGGTGGAGACTGGTGGCCGAAGCTGCAACACAGACTGTTTGAGCCCCTCGTTGCTTGGCGCCGACGAACCAGAACAGGGCGTGAGAGTTTCTCTACTTGAAACAGCCACACGGTCTAGAGCTGGATTTGTTGTCCTCACGGAGGAGACTTGATTGAAGAAGAACCTAGCGTGTAGTTACGCTTGAGGGCAAAAAATCATGCTCTGGCTAAGCTCGGAATCCAGTTACTTTAGCCAAAGGCCATCGTTATGCTGACGAGTCTTTTGTTGGAACCACCTATTATAGCGTCTATACAGATTCGTTCAAAGTAAGAATTTAAGTGGGGGAGACTATAAACGTTCCTCATTCACAACTTTGAAAGGCAATTTATTCTTAGCAAGCAAGAATAACATCTAGCGGCAATGTATGTGGTACGTCGTCGCGAACAGTCAATCATGTTCCCCGCTGACAACATGTATACACCCACAAGAATAATCACAGCAAGTTTATAAATAATAATAAAATCCAACAGTGACACAGGGACCAAGCAGAGCAGACTCAACAGGATAAGAATAGAGGAAATCAAAAAGGTATCAATAAAGTCATTATTCCCCCAAACTTACATCTCCATCAACTTCCACCCCCACCGTGCCCTCAAATATGTCGCATACCCGATAGTTCCCATCGCAGCTGTGGTGACTGTAGCTCCAGCCAAACCCAAGAAACCCAGCAGCTCGATACCAAAGCTTTGCTTTATACGCTCGGCCCTCACGCCCTGTTCGGTCGTCAGATCGTAACCGGGCACGTATTTGAAGTCGAACTTGGTTTCCTCGCCGAGCCCGATCTTCTCATCGAGAATGATCTTCCAGAAATGGCGGCGCATTCTCTAGACATTTGTGTTTGCCGAGCATTAGTAATGGCGTGGTGGAATTCGTTGAAACTCTAAGTTTTAATTTGATTTTGTTCTGGGGTGTAATAGATGAGGTGAACCGGGGAAAGAAAGCAAAGAGAATGCAAAGGGGCGAAACTTACGGCAATATGTCTTCTATCCAAATAGGGGAAGGTCCTTTGGACATAGCACCACAAACTGATAAAAATACAATACCCGAGTACCAACCCATAATAGTAGTATCCCGGTGTTCCGATACCAAGCCTATCAGAAAGCTCCTTGCCATTTAGCCAGCGGGTAGTAGCTTCCAAGAACCCACGGCTTCCCCATGCAGGAGGTGTATTCTCCAGACTGGTGATGATATTGTTCGCCAAGATCCCGCTCATCTCGGTTGGGTTGACTTCATACACAAGGATGGATTCCATCATTCTCTGTGCTTTTTGCGGAGTTTCAAATGGCTCGGTTGGCGTACCAAGGTAATACGCCACCAGGCGCCAAAGGGCAATATAATCGAGGATTTCTTGTTCGCGGAGGAAAATGCCCTGGCGCGGCAAGCTGAGCCAGACCAGGAGAGTGGAAAACGACCCGATCGTGCTGATGCAGTCCAGATCGTTGACTGGGACGCCGAACTTCTCCACACTATAATATTCTGGCCTTGTTTTGGCCAGATTGAGGATACGAGCCCGGACAGCCGCATGAAGCAAACGAACTCTTACTGCGGAAGCAAAGCCGTCTCCTCCTGGCTGGATATTCTTGAGGGACATGGTGACTTGGAAAACAAACTGAGTCGTCTCGAACATTCGGTGCCGGGCAATCTTTGCTGAAAATCCACCCGTGCGAGCAAGGGTTTCAACGATGCGTCCGGCACCCCTGATCACATTTTAATGTTAGCAAAAAGGGGCATTGGTAAGGAGGGGGAAATGTTTTTTTGGCTGGTGAAAGAGAAAACATACATTCCTCCTAGCAGACTCTCGAATCCAAGCTGAGATGAAAAGCAAGGGACTTTGTAAGCCTTTTGCTCTCCCTCCGTTCATCACAGAGAAGGTCTCTCCAACTTACCGCATTCAGCGCTGGGATACCATATCGGTAGAACACGTCCTGACCCCTCTCGATCTGGTCCCAGTCAACCCAGTCGGGAACAGTATTCACTTGATTCCATAATTCTGCTAATTTCTCGTCCTTATCCGCATTGTCTCGTAGGAGCGCATAAAGATCTCTCTTTGGTTTCTCCTTTCCATCTTTGATGTTCTGGGCCCCCCTGTCGGTCGTTCGAGGCAGGGCTTTTTGTGGAGGTGGCGAGATCTCATTTAGTCGCTCAAGGCATTCATCGGCTAGTTTGTCATAGGTATGCTTCATGGGCTCCATCTTCTCCCCCGACAAGTGCTCGGGGGTCCACTGAAAACTATAGCCCCATGCTGTTCTGGTGGTTTCGTCTGATCTCCGAAACGGGTTTGGTATGGCCATCTTTCGGAAAGGTATCCTTGTTAAAAAGGAAGAGAATGAAAATAATCGCAACTTATGTGCAAGAAATAGGGTGTTGAAGGTTTCGGAAAAACGGAACAAGATGTATATGGCTCTGTTACTTATAGGGTATATATATAGATGTTGTCCGATACCATGACTCCCAACTGTGGCTCCCCCATCCAGGGCTCCCAAATTTATATGTCAGGACAAGCCAACGCAATGTCAGCCAGCGGCAACAACTGGCGATCTGTTCTCCGCATATAAGGCAACTATCAAGCCAAAAAAGATCATACGATGCGATACATACCAGTTCCGCCATTGATCGTGTATAGGAAATCCTCCGCATTGCATAGAGATTGGATTATTTTGACAGCGGGGTCGTAGGGGAACGGATCCACTCCACACGCCGATACCAAGCCGAGGGCAGCGACGGGGCATATCCATGTCAACCTGCAATTTTTATGTGTGGGGTTGAATCTGTCAGAACGGACGTGGATCACATGTGCTACCGAGGAGAGCAGCGGATGGAAGAATATTTTTCATAATGGCATCGACAAAAAAACAAAAAAATAATAAAATAACGAAGGAATGACCTAGAATAAGTGAGAATATTGTGTGAAGCGGGTTCTGGGTACATTTCAAGCATGTGCGAGAAAACTCATGAGCAGAAGTTATTTGCGTAATAACTATTTGGGGCGTGGTTCACCACAGGGTGAAAGACCCACAACTCCTTGGAAGCCTCAGCCATAACTAACTATAAGGCTCAGAAACAAGACGCATCGAGAAAGTGGAGCATATCTTGAAGAGGAGAGCCAAGCTGCTTGCGACAGGGCTTCGCGTAGTGGGCTTCAATGGATAAAAAAGTCCCATTGAAATCAACACAGCATCGCATATCTATATCTTCTGGGGGCGGGAAAACAACCATAATTGGCGGCTGGCCGCATTTCCGTGTGGGCAATGGCATCACAAACCCAAGATTCAGGCTATCACTTATTCTTAGCATACCTAAGGAGAAAAACTGAAATTGCTTGTACACACTTGTACCCATTCATTCTCGTTCTCGTGTTTTCTCCCATATCCCGTAATTCACCTGTCTGTCTAGTGCCTTCCCGCTTTCCGTTATTTATTTTTTTTGGCATAACATAAAAAATGAACCGCTGGATCAACAAATAACATCGAAGTTCAAATACGAATGATAAACAAAGCAGAGTGTCAGGCTAACAAGCCCGCAAGAACTACGCTGTAGACAAAATAGAGCCAAACCCCAACACTGACGTTGAATTTAGCATCAAATGGAAGAAGCTTAAATATCACGTGACCATTTTTCGCCGCGTGGGATTGGCCCAGATCGCATCCCCGGGCCGAGGGTATCCCGGACTAGCGCGGACCGGGATTTGGCCTGGCCTCAAAACAGGGCATCTTCACATGCGAAGGAGAGTACTAAATGAAGTCATCATAGGTCTATGAGGAATCATCATACGAGCAGGGAGGAAAAGAAAAATGGAAAGTTCTTACACCCTTATCCGTATCCGATTGAGAACAACGGATGTCAAATCTTCATACACAGGACCTGCTGGCCAAAAACGAGTTTTTTCCGTCCCCCCTTATTTTGCCGGTTCGAATCGACCAGAATCGCCTTCTACAGCACTCGTTTATCGCAATTTTGAAGAAGGGAGGAGGGAGGTCCCGGGAAGAACGGCAGGTAACTGACAGGCATGAAAGAAAGAACTGACACAAAGAAGAAAAAAATGCAGGAGCAGATAAGAAGATATCGAGGGGCGGAGTCAAAATACATATATGTTTCTTAGGGAAATTAAAGGAGTGTTGAGGGAAGCGTGTTTAAGGACAGGGGGATGTCAAGATACAAAAAGCCTCCTGCTCTGGAAGCCGGATATCCCAGTACGGTAAAAGTCAAGTGAGCAACAAAAATCATCAATCAACCGTTATCATCATCCCACCATACAACGCTTATACTGCCCGCAAAAATGCACTCCGCGTGCAACCTACGATTCATTCACGATTAGGCAAAATGGAAGAAAACAAGTTAAAATAGGATCAGAAAATATTGGACTTCTTTCAAGGGTAAATTTATTGAACTTTGTTTCATCTCTTTCCCTTGTCCCTCACTCTCTTCTCCTCATTCTAGCTCATCATGAATAGTTTGAAACCCTTTTGGTCGCCTGCTCTTGATATTTACACATCAGAAGTGTCGATATAAATGAAATGGTTCGGCCCCTTAACTACCAGCAAAGACTGATGTGATTGGGCTCCTTTGGCCAAGTGTCCTACAAGAGGGCAATTGTTTTTTTTTCTTCTTTACTATTGAAGGGAAGGAAGAAAAGGGGCCAGAATAACGAAACAGAGTAGGAAAGGTTTAAAAAAGAGGGAAATTTATACACCATACTTTCACTTTTTAACTGATTCTATTTTTGCTTTCCGTTTTTTGTATTCAATTGTCATTAACTACATTGGACACTAACAAGGTGAACAAATAGCTTTCCATATGCCACAGAAAAAAATAGTCCTTTTGATAATCAAGATCGAAAGAAGAAAACAAAACACACTTTTTTTTAACAAAAAGGAGGACGCTTTAGCTTTGTGCTAATAAAGTCATCATCATTTATTGAAACACCGGAGTAAATTTTCGCGCTTTGAGCGGCGGAGAAGAAAAGAAAAAAAAAGAAAACGGAAAGGAAAAACGTTATTTCATTTCATTTGGTTAATTAGGTCATATAGAAGATGCGAGGGGGTGAAAGACATATTTCCACACAAATATCCACAAACGGTATCAAAGGCGATAGTGTTAGACGGGGCGAGATAAAGTAGTCATGAAACGAAAAGAGTTAAGCCCTTGCAAGCAAAAAATGAAGGCTACTCAAACTAGGTAAGCTTTCGTCAGAGACGCGATCCGGAGGGGGGGAGGGGGAAAGGAGGCAAGTCCTTTCTTTAGAAAGCAATTGAATTGCTGCGGTGCGACTCGACGAGCTTCCGACGGACCGCTTCACCACCAGTATATGTTACTCCCGTCCGCCTTCGCGTTGGAGTTTTGTTATCGATATATTTACTGCGTCTGAAGACGCTGGCGGGGCGGGAGGGCGAGTTGGCCGGGACGAACTCACGGTGCTGTGGCAGTCGGATCAGAGCTTGGTAGCGAGAGTGGTTGCGGCGGAACGCAGTCACGATGCCTCTGTCGAGGTGGTTTAAGAGGCGCTCTGCGCTATTGTTATTGACCGGAGGGACGAATTCGGTTGTTGTCATTGAAATATTGTTCATGCTTAATGACGGCGAGCCGGCTACAACTGCTGAGGCGATGTCCTCAGCGATGTCGAAGTCTTTGTCCAGGTCTTCCTCTTCATCCGAAGAACCATGTCCGAAGTCGATAAAGTCATTTACGTTGAGGACTCCTTCGCTATCATCGTCCTCGTCTTCCTCGTCGAAACTGAGCAGTCTGTGGGAGGGATAGAAAGCCTCAGGTGGGCCAGTTATTTGACCGACAGAATCACTGCCCAGAGCGGTGATCATGAGGTTGGCGTTAGACGAGAGCATTGGGCTTAGGTTGCTGGGCTGCATTGGCGACACTAGAGCGTCGGTATCACTGTCATCAGCAAGAGTAGCGACGGCTGGTCGGGGGCTATTGTTGGCGGTGTTGCATAAGCTCTGGGTAGCGGATTCAAGCCAGTCGTGTCTAGAAGTTGAATACGGGGGAATCAGGATTAGCTGAGCGCCATTGGGGGCCACAACAGCAACTGGCTTATGGGGGTCAGCAACGAAAGTGCCCCTAAGAGGTCCACGCCGTCGTAGTGGTTGTGAGCGCCGGGTGGGTTCTTCCATAAACGGAGGCAATGATGCGCTCGAGTCGCGACGTAAGATGGATCGAGGATGAGTAATAGTTGCTGGGGGAGGTAAATCTTCGTCGGTGGTTTCACCACAATCCGCTACAAGTCATGGTTAGCTAGCTACCTTAAGGTATAATTTTTCCTAAAGAAAATACATACACTCATAACCACTGGAACTTGCAACAGAGGACTCTGTTTCCACGTGGTAGATATTTCCTGGGAGGTCATAAAAATCCTGTGAAACCAGCAACTCACTGGGGAGTGGGCGACGAAGTGGGTCGGAATCATTCTCGATCATACGCCGTAGGTCTGGATCTAGAGCATCTTGGTGTAGGAAATCGGACATGAGCTCATCATCGGTGGTTTTATCAGAGTCCGACGAATCATCTGATTCTGCGAAATGAACGCGTCGCGCAGGTGTATCGATTGTTGCGCTAATCAATGCATGATCTTCGACAGCGTCAATATTGCCCGATTGTAAGAATAACTGGTCATCTTCAAAGAAGGAACCAGTAGAGTAAAGAGGACGGTTTTCAAGATCGTCCAAGCCTAGCCATTCATCTGGAATTCCAGAGGGAAAGGCAGAGGTGACCGTTTCCAAGTCACGCTCGTACTCCGAGTCCAGGATTAACTCTTCTTCCATCAGCTCAATC
>QGQJ01001339.1:0-11254 GCA_003206725.1 Blastomyces emzantsi
AAAAAAAAAAAAAAAATACGTTTTCTATTCAATGTTTCTTGCAGGTCTGCTGAATCTACGCAGATGGGTAATTCAAATGCTATGCTTGGAGCAGAGATGTATGAGCTCTTTTTATTTATCTTTTTGACAATGTGCTTTTGATCATTTTGATGAAGAGAAGTACTAAGATATATATATCTTTTTCTTCTTTGGTAGTTACACAATACAACGTATCTGAGAGAAGCTTCTTTCAATTAGATAATAAAGGAAAACGTCATTCAGGGAAACAATTATGTGTGTATGGGCATGCTGAAGTTGCCATACATATTTACAAATTTCATGAGAGATAGATCAGTCGTACCAATCAACTATGCTGTTCGTGGTCAATAAAGTATTCAAGGTTATCTATCATTTCAAGGTACTTATGGGTCATTCTAGTTCCTCATCTGTTTGCTGATGAAAATGATATTGCGATCTCATAAAATTTGTAGAATTTACATCGTACTGGGTTGGAATTCTTCCTCTAAGCCATCACCTCTCTTCTGATACGCTTGAAATCTCCATGATGTTTTTCGATATACTAAACAGATCAAGACAATCTGCTTCGCCATATGCCTAATGTGTCATGTTTTTGATATATTCACTGTTTAAATTTCCAAGTTTCTCCCTTTGTGAGTGGTGGCTCTGGGGTACTCAGCACATCTAAACGGAGACTTTGGTATCAAAGTCGTTTCACAGCCTCTCAAACCTAGTTTCATCTAAATTAGACGACCACTCCCGTTGCGGGAAAAGAAGTTGTGGAATCATGAATGTTGGGTTACATATTTCGTTTCTACCCCTGTATATCAACCACCAGAGAAGTATGCATTCGTCGAGCTGTATGTCGGATACATGTGTCAAGCCTTGTGCAAGCCAAAGACAAAGTCCACGCAACGGATTATCCGTGAAAGTAAGAATGTAAAAGCCCAAAACCTAAGGTTTCTTTCCCACTCCGGCCCCCAAGCCTGCTGCAGGTGAGAGGAAACAATATCTCCGAGCCTACCGGGTCCGGATTCTTGCCTATGCACATGGACAACGGGTACATACGTAACGAAATGGCGGTTTGGTTTGTTCATGGAATGTTTCTATGTCGGTTGGCTCTCTCCTTTTTTTCTTCTTTTCTCTCCGCCTCCAGACATCCGCAGGTTTGTTTGACCTGTATTCTGAAGCCGAATTGGAAATTGCGTCCGAGGCCAAGCGCACGATTTTAGTTGTATCAGATGCCATGGTGGCTACATCTAACTTCCATAGGGGTTTACGGGTTATCTCGGTATGGTCAGGGTTTCGCAGAATAGAGAAAGCTTTGTTGCACCCCCCCGGCTTAATTATCTCTGATATTGCATACTGTTTCGGAGACCCCTTCTGGGAGGACTGCACTTGTAGGGGAATTGCAGGAGCTTCGGCATTTGGCTTGAGACAGCACCCTTCCCTCTGAATGAAGTGAAAATAAAATAAATGAGAAAATATAGGCTCAGGGATAATCTTTCAGGTTCCTGAACCCTGTCCATATTCGCCACCCGATAGAAAACGCAGCCGCTGATCAAAGGCAAAGACTGCGTCTGGATCAGGGGTGAAAGCGGTAACTTTTTTTGAGGGTCCAGAGACAGGCTCAACCATCTGGGGCCATCATCACGTAAGTAAACAGGCGAACTTCGCGAGCTTCAAACAGGGAAGAAAGACTGGAAAGCCTGTTTGTAAGACCAAGATTATGGACTCTGGACCAATCCAAGATGACAGACGAATTACGGAATTGGGAACGGGAATAAATCGTGGAACGTCAATGGTCAGCAATTTAATAATCATTTAGTGTTGAGGTAATTCGACGTGATCCGGGCTTGGGTTGCCAATCTCATCAGCCTCTCTTTTAAATCCATGTAGTTATCCCAGTACATGCGCGCCTGATAGGCGACGGCAATAAATGTAACAGTGCTCGGTCAGTGCCGTGCAGGCATGGCCCTGCCACAGTGCTGCCACTAACGTCCCCAGCACCAAGATGAGGCAGAAGAAGGAAATATGATTATCACAGGAAGTGAGGGACAGGGAAAACGTGGATTGGACGCCGCTTCGTTTTAGAGACTTTCCTAATTCCCGATTTGTTGGAACTCTTGACAGTTGGTCTGGCTGGAGGAGGGGTAAGATCCTGGCTTTGTGGTTAACAGCCCCTGTACTTTGAAGCTCTGAACTTTTCTATTTACCAGAACTTCATTCGTCGAGTCAACCTGAATACGAAGGGGCTAGGTTGTTTATTATTTTGTTTTTCGTAAATGCCGACAACAAGATCCGATAACTACGGCGGGTGCAAGGCGGGGGATGTGTGTGTGTGCTTGAGTTTAGGGATTCCTTAAGAAAACGAAAGAAAAGTCGATCTAGCACGCAGTACGGAGTACTTGATTCATACCCGAGCAACCTCGATATCGTGCATTCATTGAAACATTCGAGAAGCAAGAACGGTATGATGAAGCCACCGGCATGTATCTGACGAGTAGAGTTCATCGGTCATCTTGCCGAGTTTCTCTGCGCCGCTCAGCCGCCATTATTGCTTGGGCGATGGCGCAATCGTTGGGGTGATACGCGGGGGAGAAAAAGCAAGAAAATTGCTATTTAGGCAGCTTCCTAGTTTCGTTATGTCTCCTTTAGCTCGTCAAGAGTGGCTGCTAAAGGACCTCGCCAGATCAACCGACTTATGTATCCTGTCGGCAGAACTGCCGCGCCCATCAATCCTCCTCAGCTGCCCAATGGCAACCTTTGCAAGTGCCTGCCTCTCTCGGTTAGATTTCGCGCCGATCATCAAGCGAAGAGATGCGCAGCAGCTCATCTTCGCCCTACCGGCGATGTGGTAATCTTGCCGCAAACCCTTCCCCATATTCCTCCGTTGAACGGCATTCTTGTGCAGATCTTGGATACTGGGATTCGGAGAGAAAACGCAGAAGCGGGCTATCCCCATTCCTCTCCCATTTAGGCATTTTCACCCGCTAGTTTCTCCTCCATGCAAGGTTTAGTGGGTTGTAGGTGTGGCCGCAGGGCACTTGAGCTTTCCCGAACAAATCATCGCAGCCAGTTTTTCAGCCATCCTGCAAATCGCCCTGGGTACTTCTGAGTGATGCAGCAGATGGTGCCAGTAGATCAGTGTTTTCATGAACGCGAGGTGAAATGCAGCCCATCAGGCATCGAAAAGTTTGGCTTTTAGCGAGCACCTGAGGCCGTTATTTTGCTGATTCGCTTCTAGACATGATGGGGGGGAGGGAGCCGACACGCTTCATGTTTGAGGCGCTGTTGATTGTACACAAAGCGATCTGCTGACTGGCCACGCGCTGCTCCTCTCACACACGGAGTGGATTGTCAGGCTGTAAGAATTTAGCTGCGCTAGTGCAGGGTCTGGAAGTATTTACATTGTCTAGAAAAAGTTAACTAGCATGAAAATAAGAAGAATGAGAATGAAAAATTAAAAAATGAAATCCACAACAAAATCAAGCAACCCGTACCGACCCAATCGACAAGCCCGGTAGGCGGCCATGACGCAAAGTGCGGTGAGATGGGGTTGAGAGAGAGAAGGGCTGGCTTAAAAGTTGTCTCAATCCGTTTCGCATCTGGCTGCACATTAAAGAATGGATTATGGCTTCCTTGGCGATCGTGCTTCTGTCAATTGAGATGGAGGTCCCGTTCATCCAACGAGTGGTTTTTTGTAGCCTATGATTGGCTTGACTACGCGATGCAGCCAGCGTTCTTGAAAACGTCCCCGGCTTGAACCTTATACCTCGAAGGGATTGCGGGCTTTACGAAGGCACCATCTGATAAAATCGCAAATTTATCGAACGACTAGTGATTAGAAGCAAAGGGTGCACCCAGTGACGTAAGAGAAATTATCCTTGTCACACACAAGCCCATTTCAGGCAACGCCAGCATGTTCGGCATCCAAGGGAAGGCCGGCAATAATATGCCGGCATTATTCCGTACTCGTGCTCTGGATCAGGAAGAAGCAGCTATCCGAGATTCCGATAGCACCAGCACAAAAGAGGGTTGTCAGAATGCCTCACTCGAGAAAGTTTGCGCGAATCATTCATTGACTCCCTTGGGTACAGCACCTCTCGAGGTCTGTCAAGAGGAGGCTCGGCATATTAGAATATAAGGAAACAGACAACATCGCAGGTTAATTCGTTTTTTGGGCCCTTGGAGAAGCATCTATCTTCAAGAACCAATCAATAAACGGCAATAATAGCACACATTGGGGCAGACGTAGCTCGGCCACGCCGCAAGAGGGTCAAGAAGCCATCCCGGTCGTATCTGCTAGTGACGCTAGTCTACTGATGAAACGGCCGTCACACATATCAGGGTTCTTGAACGCCAAAGACAATAATAATGGTGCGAAGAAGGAATGTCTGGGCCAAAGTCGAATGGCAACCAGAACTCAAAAGAAGACCCTGATCTCGATGGATCCCAATGAGACGTTGGAGCCGATCTTATGTGTCATTCCTCCATCAAGCTAATTGCCTGAAGTTCTATCGCTTCGGCTACGTAAGGTGAGCATTAGCCGTGGGAATACATCGAAAGGTTTAACTTAATTGGATTTCCTCATTTTGCCAGCTTATCACCCCCATACTTCATGTTCATTCGGATATTTTTACCAAACGGTGCAGGAGGCACAAGTCAGTAAGTTACCTGTGTTCTTCCGGAAATTTAGTCCATGTCCGCACCGAAATTATGAAAATACATAATTACTGCACACCTCTTCAGCCTCTCCAACCTAGAAATGCAACCGCCAAGTGTTTGAAACACTACCCTGGTTTTATGTGATATCTCAAGGCATGTGCAGATCCTACGTGGTTTCGAGTCGCAAAATGTGCTTGGAGAAAATGTGATTATGGCAAAACAACCAAGATTTATCGGGCTATCTGTTTCGTGCTCATTAGTAAAAAGGCATGAAGCCGTTAGCGGTTCAGAAAACCCCGAAACTCAGCAACAAACTCTTGGTGCGTGGAGAGGCTTGTCTGCAGCCTCAGGTTGAGGCTGGGTGGAGCCCTGCGACAAAAATTGGTAACGAGGTGGGGCTAACCTTCAGTTAATTAGGCTTCTTCTAGAAGGTGCAGAACCTTGGAAGCTTTCGGTAGTTTCAACATTACGAGTTTAGCGTAAAGTTAAATTAGACTTCGGAGCTGAAGCGCCCCACATGTAACTTGCACATCAGAGGTGGTCATTCAAGCAGTATCATTGGTCAAGATGACTTCAACCCTGTTCGACCCTGGAATTAGAGTCGCGCTTTTCAACTGAGTATCGGCCGATGTTTGTTGATCTATGGGCCTCCAGGCGCTGGAGAGCCAAGGGAGTCTACGCAGCGTATTTCTGCCTGCGTACTGCCTCATGGCAAGCGCTGGAACACGATGGCCAAGGGAATCATAGGGATCCACCTCGCTGCGTTAAGGGACCTAAGAAGTCCCGGATCAATTTTAGGCCATGCAAAGTGGATATTAAAGCTGTAGGAAGGAAGATGAGTACGAAATGTGCAAGCTGCCATGTTCATAACATTATTAGCAAGCTTGGGACTGAACATCATCTCCAGTTGCAAAATTCACAGTTAGACAACAAAGAGGGGGAGAGGGGAAAGAAAGATAACAGGCCATTTTTGGCTCACCACGGATTTACCCCTAACCAATTGACAACTTATGAGGTTGTTGGCAAGCAATAATCTAATCGAACAAACGAATCTCTCACCTCTACAAAACCAAGCCCAAATCTCGGCATTCAGAGTTGGCTGTGTTAAAGTTTCGAAAACTCATTCTGGTTGGCGATGGCTCGAAGGCGCCAGAAAATGTAGCGTCTCATAGATGCATAACTACCAAAATGGCGTCTTTTATTTCTTGGTTACCGGCCGTAAGGACAATTGTCCAATCAAACCAATCTCTACATTTTGGCTTCGCGTTCAAGCAATCGTCAAATACCGGTTAACTTCCAAACTTATTAGAAAGTGATTGTGGAGGAGGGGAACGAGACCAAAAATACAAGTGATGAGTGGGGCCCCTCCTCGAGACTTATTAGCCGCTGAGGCGGGGCAAGCTGTGGGACAACCACCACGTTCCTAACGAACACCGCTCTCAAAACAAAAGCAGCACCCTACCTTCCCATCTCGGAACAGTATGGAGGTTGAAGAGACAAAATTATGATTCCTAAACATCTACTACAGGGCTGAAAGGCAATTACATGTGGCAATTGGCAGTTCAATAAGAGTTGACTCGGGAGAATCAGCCTTATCCTTTGTATTTGTTATTTTAATCATAATGTGAGGCTAGGAAAACTCCTTGATCGGCGGAGCCGAGTTTTGTTTGACAAAAATTGCCTTTTTGTCAAAAGAGAGAGAAAATGAGGGAGAGAGAGAAAAAGAAGGGGAGCGCAAGACAAAACTCGAAGGATTCTGGAAGATTTGTGACGCGGATCTGGCGTAATAATGAACGAACAACAACAAAGCTGTCATTATTACTTAACTATGGGCGATCGCGTCAAAACCACCGTATCCGGCCGAATTCCGCCCTCGTTTCGCCTCGGACGGCGTGTTTTTGCCCCACCCTGCCGCGCCAATTTCCAAGCGTTACAGGACAAGCTACACTTGTGTGAAAGATGGGTGGAGCTGCAGCCTGCAGAAGAGATGGATGGGATCATAGCTGCATCGGCAGCTAGAGGTGAAATGTTTATGTATAGTATATTAATCACCATAGCACGTTTGAAGAAATATAGGATAAACTGCTGTTTATTCGGTGAATTTAACGAAAAAGGGAATTAAAGGAGAGTGCATTAATCCCAGCGCTTCCAAGATCCTGAATCCCATATGACCGGATGTGCCGCCATGGATCTAGATCAGTCGCTAATAAGATAAAGAAATTGGTGTGTGCGCATGTATTAATAATAATATCGGCATATGGGAGCCGGCGCCTTTTTTCTTGTTTTATGAAAGAAAGGAATATGCTTTTTAATGCTCTTATGTGGTTGCATTGAGATCCCTGGCAATATCAAGGTAATATATACACCACAAGGCTTCAACCTGCCTGAGGACCGAAAGAACTTCTAACATCTACGAATAAGGGACCTATAATGCTTGTTCCATATCTCGTTGCAAAGGTGGTCTCTAGGGTTCTTGGCTTGAAACCGCGCCATGCATGTGAATGAACATATCGACGCGAACACTGAAGCATAGAGAGGAATAGAGTATCCATGATTTTAATTTGACGGATGTAGGCAATCAACTTAAGTATGGAACGGCGTCACATTTTTCGTTGGTGAGGCCCTATGGAGGCGACGATGTGTGGCTAAGTAGTCAATTAGAGAATGGAGACCTGCTCTAGTTTCCGGGCTCTTTCTTCTTCTACCTTTTCCTTAATAAGAGCTGCTGTCTGGGTTTTGCTCCGTAAAACCAAAGATACCTTGTGTCAGATCTGGCTGGGAGATTTTATGGGGCTCAAATCGAATCCCGATGGGCTAAAACTCGCCGGACCAAGAGATGCAAGGTGGTCTCAGCCTTTCAAAGATACCGCTGCAGCAAAACAGGCAGCGAGTGATGTTATTGCACACGCTCCAATTCCAATGTGCCGGCAAGGGCTCGCTCAGCTTGCATGGCTCTGGCTGCAGCCTGATACCTTTTTAGCTTGTTTCACTCATCCTGTATACACAAGCTAGGCCTTGAAGCGAAAGAAACGGTGACACTGCGAGAAGAGAGAATGAATAGCCATCGCCGTGCAACATATGATGGAGATTGGAGTTTGAGCGGACTGGAGTTCCTTGGTGGAGTTGCTTCTGGGCCCGCAATCACAGTGAAGCAAATGTGCCTACGCTGTATGCGCCGCAGTGGGGGGTGGCTCCCTTGCCCACGGGGATTTTAATTTACTTGGGAATTTAGTCAGGGACGGATTCAGGGTCGCGTTGGGTTCTGGCCATGTTGATATGCTTGATATGAGCCAGTTATTTATGATGCCTGTGCCGTTCACATCTCTGGTAGTAAAAATGAACTCGTGGCTGGGGAAATCAGCCTCTCCGTGTTTGGCGCTTCCAAGCGCTGGAGAGTGGAGCTGAACGGAAGCAGAGGGCCAGAGGCACATCATCTCATGGAAGTTCGCTGTTGGTAATCTCGTGCAGGCCGCGCTAGTTTTCATCTTGTCAGGAATCATTATTGGTGTGTTTGTGATCGGTGTGGAGAAAAGAAACGTTGCGTTGTGCTCCTCCATCTCTAGGGTACCATTAGGGGAAGGGCCGGGCGGTTGACAAAAAAGCGACTTCACATCGTATTTTATTGATCACGTTCATGAACCGCAGCTCTTTCCAAGGGTTAACTATCCGTCCGTTTTTTTTTTTTTTTTGGCGCGGTCGTTGGTCTTCTCCTGTCATCTCATGAGCTGTGGAGTGCGGATTTCGCACTCACCCAATTCCAATCCTGCAGGCTTTTTTTCCCCTTTAGCTCCCACGTGTAACGTGTCAAGTGTCAAGTGTCAAGAACACGGAGAGGAACTTATGCGGCGTTGCAGAATCGCTGATACCTTTGCGTTACATTTTGGTCCAGCGCTCGTGGTTCTAACTTTTCGTGTGCCCAACGATCGGTTGTATGAAGGGTCCGCATAGCGCATCGTGTGGGGAGCCTAGCGGGGACCCTGGACGATCTTGAGCAGTTTGCTTCATCTTTTCAGAGCGGGAGGATTTGAAAATCGAAATGGTCATTATTATTACTATCAGGTGATTATTATGATTATTATCACCGGTCGCATGAAATATCACAGTAATGAATACAGGCTTGGGAAACCGAGACATTCGAGTCTCGTCTCCGTTGGTAACAGTTGAATTCGAGATGCAGCTTTGGGACTTTTGGGGATCGAGCTGGTATGCGGAATGATTGAAATGAACTCCGGAATGATGAATGAATAGGCGAGATCGACATTCTCGGCTCAACAGGCAGCCAAGCCAAGAAAAATTGTATTGTTGATTGTTGATTGCAATATTATTAATGAGTGTTATGATGAAAGTAACGAAGGGGACATGAAATCTTGCCCTTCTACGCCCAGCTGCCCAGGTGGTTGATCATCATTCCACTCATTTCATTGGCCCGCAGGCTGTTTTCGGCCTCCATGTTGCTGGTTATTGATATTGATTGCTTTGAGTTTCTCATGGGATGAGCATGTTTTCGGACCCTAAGTTACCACCAAAATACAGCATCATAAATAAATTTTTAAAAAAAAAGGGAAACAGAAAGGGAAATAATACATAAATAAATAAGGAACCTTGGGAAGCAAAACAAGAAAATCAGCGGAGACTCGATCTTGGTGTCGAATCACAAATCATCCCACGTCCGGTATCCTGCAAACCAGACAAGAAAAATAGACTGATCATCTCTCTCCGAAAAAAGACAAAACGTGGCAGCAGAACCACGTAGCTAGCTAGCTAGCTAGCTCCCGCGTCAATGCCAAATAATACATAGGTGGAGGTCGGCTATTCATGTCCAGCAAGCATACAAAGGGATAATGTGATAAATTGGCTGCAATCCCGAAGCACGGATTACCAGAGAGATGGGATCACGCGATCCCAGCAGCTCTCCATGCAGCAAGGGATCTAAACGCAGGTGGTTGTTCTCTTTCCATGGTCGTTGGACGGGGCTCGGATACCCTTATGGCTCCTGCACCCTGTGAATCCACAGAGATATGGTGGAACTCTTTGTCCTGCATAGATTTTTGCATGTGTGACCCTTGAAGCTGTCGCAGATTCGAGGTTTTGTTGCGCAATGTCAAGCCAGATCTCAAACAGAAATCGTGAGGGCAAGCAGAGAGCAGAACTGTGTACTCCGTAACATATACTGACTTCTGGTTTTGTTTATATGTAGTTATGTATATTCGAGGAATGACCAAAATTACAGGCGCCGGTTCTTCTTTTGAGTTTTGAAATCACGAAAACTGTTGTCGCTCTAAACCATGGCGACTCTCGGGTGACGATAATTCGAGGAGAATACTTCCCAGCGGCGGTGGCCGATTTTCGCTGGCCGATTTTCGCTGGCCCGAAACCATGATGCTTCCTCCTACAATAGGTACCGGTCTGACCCGGAATTCTTATCCATTTGAAAATGCAAGGCTTGTATTGTAGGAAACATATATCAATTACGGCGATAACCTCTCGTCTCGCCAGCTGTGGGAAACATCTTGCCCCATTAACCCCTTTCGTGAGGATGATATCTAGAGAGTTTTGATAGCCGCAGCTCCTTCCGGGATCCGTAGGTATTATTTTGGCAGCGTATTCGGAGATAAGTGTAAATTGGATACGATACGATGAATATAGTACCAGGCGTGGTGGCTCCGATTCCCTATGGGGCGTCGATTACTCTTTTCTTTCTTTGCAGCAGGCAAGAAAACTTACTATGTATTATGCTGCATGGGGGGATCCAAGATTAGAGAAAAAGTCTCCAGGTTTTCGGAGCTTAGAATAGCCACCTTTTGCGAGTGGGCAATCGCAATTGGCACGCTTACTGCTGGACCCTTGTTGTCGAGGTTGTTCTGTCGAGGGAGGGTCCTTCGGGATCGCCCATTTGGGGGGGGAGTTCCCACAAGGGTAGAGGAACCTAAGCAAACGGGCGTGGGCCAACCAGGTCTCAAGGATCTTTTTCAAATCACAGGCGGAAGTACTGTACATCTGTATGTACGGTCAGCTGTAAGTTCGTAATTCGTGGCGGGCGGCGTGCCCCGGATTTCAAACTCGCTGCGTTGTGCTGCCAGGACAAACATGTGGACGGGAAATAACAAATAATAATAATACGAGTAAATAATCACAAAGAAGCGCAGGCCGGGGCGCGGGCACTTACATACATGCACACCCACATATACGGACTGCAGACTTGGATGGTTTAACGACCCTTGGAACGTAAACATGGGGCTGCTGACTCGAGATAATCGTCCCGAACCTTTCGTAACCTACTATGTTAGTCGTCCCCTTTCAGGGACCAGGCGCCTACTACGGTACCAAGGAAGGCCAGGAAATGCATCCCTGGACCCCATGGATGACGCCAAAAGTCGCCAAAAGCTCCACCCCCAAGAATAATCATGAGAAGAGGACGGAGTAGTTACATCTCATCCCATCGCATCGGCGTGGCCGGGATACTACTAGCCTCATACCCATACCGCATGGCATGGAGGTCAATCAAGGGCGTCGTCCCCTAAACCCGAGCACAAATACCGGCATGAATAATGCACCAGCAGCAGCCCTAACTTAACCCCTAGTGAAGCCC
>QGQJ01001343.1:0-13994 GCA_003206725.1 Blastomyces emzantsi
GATCCAACACATTCCCGTTTTTCAAGTTGGCGGTTTTTCATCCATCTATCATCAAACACGATCGGAAGCCTGGAAACCTTGAGCCTCAAGCTGGACCAGGTGGAGACAGTTTGGCACGCATCATGAGGCGCCCAGCCTGTGGAGACGTCTCCGTCTATTCCTCATGCCCAGTACCCAGTGCCCACTCCCCATTTCCCAAAATCTCATTAAACTTGGGAAGGGCGTTTTGTTCTTGGCCACTGCTGTGCTTTGTTGGCTTCAGTCTCATAGCTCGAGACCTCCGTTGTATATATTGGATGGCGTTTTTCGAATCTCTATTCGGTCCAGGCCGTCTTGGTAGCTGCTAACCACCCTCCCAAATTCCGGATCCCAAGCTCCGGAGTGGAGAAGGGCCATCAACCTAGGGCTTGAGGGATTAAGTAGGTTGAAAAGAGGTGGACATACCCACCCTCCTTCATTATTTGGCGTTTCAGGGCCGCCACCAAACGTTTCCGATGGATTTGTTTCCTTGACGCATCGGGGAATAGCGCAATCATTCTAAATCAAGAGTTCTTTTTATTTTTTTTATTTTTTGGGTGGCAATGTAAAGTCGCTTTTGGCTTCGAGATAGCGTCCGTGACCCTCGACTCGGCGGATCGTAAACACAACGTGGCCCATTCCTTGCAAATGATCCTCCACTTGGTGACTCGGCAGCTCTTCGGTTTTCAAGAGAGTGTTAGCTGGCTTTTTTTGTATGGAGCCGCAATTCTATGAGTGAAATGTCAAACCAGCTGGTGCTGATAAGGCGCATAGGAGAGAAAGCAAAAGATACGCTTATGATATCTGATATGAGACCAATATTAAATAGTAACTAGTAACTACAGCTGCAAGGTTGGCTATATTTCTTACCGCGATTAAATTGAGCACGGATGTACGCCCAGGCACTTTTAGCACTTATCACAGAGCCAAATCAAATGATAATTTATTGACTTAGTTGCTGGTATCGTTTCTCCTTGTTGAGACAAAGGTGCAGTGCAGACTACTCCCGCGCTGGATACAGTGGCATTTGAAGATCTTCCCTCCTGCCATTACTCCTCCATGTTGGATCTTCAAGAATTTCTATCAATCTTCAAGAATGATGCCGGGCCGTCTGTTTGCCTTTCTCATTTCATGAGCCATACCTGTTACCGGACGCGGCCATATTTATCCTTTGGATCTTGAAATATTGGGGAAACAGACCTCGTTTACGCGGTTCTCAGAAGACGACAATAGATCGTTGTCCTAACTGGAAACCCGCAACATACGATCTCCGTGATATGGCACGACCCAGTCGAATCTGCACAGGGCTTGCTCTTTATATGCAGTCGAAAAGCCACACATACCGTTTATACAGCCCAGATATACATGCCCATCACACCAAAGGAACGTGTCTACCCCTTTTCCAGCGCTCTGGAGATGTGCAACGATTGGCAATTGGAAACTTCATACTTCATCTTTTCAACCTGCTGCTGATATTTTACATCTGGTTCCTCTGTTTCTGTTTCCTTATCCAGTTCCGGACGCACCAAATATCTTTCAGTGACTCTTTACAAGATGAGTTTCAACAGATCACTACGCCCAATCCCATAGTGCCTGAACAGTCCTCTTACCTGTGCAAGCTGGCCAGTAGCCAGAGAGGCGCGACGGAATACCAGTCGAGAATGTCGCCCACACCCGCCCGTGTTCCTAACGATTGTAACTTCGATTATTGTGTTCAACGTCAAGAATAGCATTCCATTACAATGAGGCATCAGCCTTGCCGGGAATTTCGAGTGACCATGGCGTTCAAGAGGAGCTCAACACTCTCTGTGCCCTGGCAATCGACTTCGATTGACCCGAGTTCAACCTTTCTACTAGGAAAGTCATCGATCACGGGCGAGAATGAGAGGCAGTTTCTTTTGATTCGAATGGACTATTACTGTAAGTGGCCGATCTTTATTTGTCGAGACTGTTTCTGCATGCTGTGCTAGAACCATACAACTGTTTGTTTCCGTTCGGCTATTGTCATGGCTCTGTAAATTTATGCGCCAAACATTGTAAATATACCACCGACGCCATAGAACAGATACGAACATATCAAGAGTGATCCTAAAACCCCAATCAACAGGCCTCTTATAAGAAAAAGAAAGGATAACAAGTCTTCAAGTTCTTTTTCCCCGGAAAATCTCACAAAACGGAGCCCGCCCTCCTCGCCCGGCAAACCCAACCGCCGGAAGCCGAGGAAGTCGGCACTAGGACCACCATAACAAACCTTGGGAGCCGAAAAGATAGGGAACAACACAAAGATAAGATACCCGAGTGCCGGCAAAACCAGCTCGCTCTCAGCCAACAGCCGATTTAGCTAAATGGCATCAGGGACCCCGGGTAATGTGGGGAGGCTGTTGGAAATGGAGAGAAGTCTGTCGTGACATGCGGAGAAATTAAACACGAGTGTTTTTATATAAACGATCTTCCATAGCCGGGTTCTTCTTGCATGAAAAATAGCCCCTCAGTTGCTGGATGGTTTCTACGTTGTGATAACCATATTACGACGAACGGTACTCTCCGCCTGGTTTACACTTAGCTTTAAACCGAATAGTTTTGGAATAGTTTCTATTTCAGAGTGACCATCACATCGTTATATATAAAACATGTCAACGTACGCGGCACCCCGCAAGTTATGGGAGCATCCCGATCCCGAGTCGACGAATCTCGGCCAGTTTCGACGCCGGTTAGAGCGCAAGACGGGGTTGAAGTTTCCGGTATGTGTGTTCCGTTTTCATTTACAAGGCTGGTGATATTTTGATATGGGATCATTATTACATTTCATTCATTTTACGGACGAGTTTTTTGGGGCTGTATGAATTATGATTTGTATCCCGCATATTTTTCGTCATTCACGCTATTTTCGCTACTCCCGAGCCCCTACCAGGCGTAGGGACGGCAAATGCACAATGCAAACCAACTTGATTAGGATGCCTGGTTAACGCTCGGCCAAATTTTCTAGACATTTCTCTCACTCCACGACTATTCCGTCAACAACCGCGCGGCATTCTGGGAATTCTGCTGGCATGACCTCAATCCCATCCACTCAGGCACCTACACAAAGGTCGTCGATGAGACGGCACGCATGGACAGCATCCCAGAATGGTTCGCCGGCACCTACATGAACTTCGCGGAGAACATGCTCTTCGCTTCCTCCGGATCGTCAGGAGTGTCTACAGTTGGCAAGGAAGATGCGAAGAATGCCGTGACTGAGGTTCGAGAAGGTGGGGCGGAGGGTACGCGGAATATTACGTTCGGTGAACTCAGGAGCAGGGTTGGCAAGTTGTCGCAGGCTATGAAGGCGGCGGGTGTGAAAAAGGGAGATCGCGTAGCTGTTGTTGCGAGCAATAGTATCGATACTCTTGTTGTGTTTTTGGCTGTGACGGCGCTGGGAGGGTTGTTTTCGTCAAGCTCTACTGATATGGGTGTCAAGGGGATTCTGGATCGCTTGCTGCAGATCAAGCCCCAATGGTTGTTTATGGACGATTGGACAGTGTACAATGGAAAAACCATCGATTTGAGGTCGAAGATGAAAGACATCGTTCGAGGGATGGAGGGTGTCGAAGAGTTTCAAGGAGTTGTATCGCAGCCTCGATTCCAAGATCGCCCTGCTGATGTGAGCATGGTTCCCAGAACGCAAACTTTGGCAGCATTCTTGTCAAAGGCGAAGTCCGATAAGTTGGAATTTGTGAGAGTTAAGTTTTCGGACCCGTTCTTGGTCGTTTATTCTTCAGGTATGAATTTTGATTGCAACATGAATGTTGGATTTTACTGCGTTACAAGGTTAACAAATGGGAAACAGGAACGACTGGAACACCAAAATGTATTGTGCATTCGGTTGGAGGCGTTGTCTTGAGTGGGCTGAAAGAAGGAAAATTGCACCGAGAAATGAAACCGAATTCGGTGGCTCTGCAATACACAACAACAGGATGGATTATGTATCTCAGTGCACTGCAGCCATTGATGTACGGGTGCAGAGTCGTCTTGTACGACGGCAGCCCCTTCTTGCCTGATGTGACCTCTTTCATTAAATTGGCTGGAGAGCAGAAGTAAGTCACAGATCCCGTTGGACTTCCAAGAGACGCATTCTGATTGAGTCAGGGTAACCCACCTGGGCACCTCCCCACGCTATCTGTACGAATTGCAAAAGAACGGCATTCAACCTCGAGAGATCACTGATCTTAGCAATCTGGAGGTATTGACAAGCACTGGGATGGTGCTTTCGGATGCCCTTTTTGAGTGGTTTTATGACAAAGGATTCCCAGCCAATGTGCATCTCTCAAATATTTCTGGCGGTACGGATATTGCGGGCACATTTGGAACCTCCAACAGTCTGACACCGTTGTATGTGGGTGGTTGTCAGGGGCCGAGTCTTGGAACCCCTGTTGCTGTTTATGATCAGACTGTGGAAGGTGGAAAGGGCGTGAAAGGGATTCCACTCGAGGATGGAGTTCCAGGTGAATTGGTTGCGACAGCAGCATTTCCTAACATGCCCGTCATGTTTTGGGGAGAGAACGGTGCAGAGCGCTATTTTGATGCATATTTTGCTCGGTTTGACGGTAACTTGACGCCTTCCCTCTTGTGAGCTGTTTGGTTCCTAGCTAACGATATATAGATGTCTGGACCCATGGCGATTTCATCATGATTCATCCCACCACCAAGCAAATCTTTTTCCTGGGACGTGCAGATGGCGTGCTTAATCCGTCAGGCGTGCGGTTTGGATCGTCCGAAGTATACGGCATTCTCGAGAACAAATTCGCCAATGAGATCTCCGACTCCATCTGCGTCGGGCAGCGTCGACCACGGGATTCAGATGAAACAGTCATGTTATTCCTTCTCATGCGTCCTGGCGTTCCGTTTACCAAGAAGCTCGTAGAGGGCGTTAAAGCCGCCATCAGAAGCGGACTAAGTCCCCGACATGTGCCAAAATATGTGTTTGAGACCCCGGAGATCCCAGTACGTATACCCAGTTCCATTATTGGACTAATGGAAGTTTGCAAGCTGACCAAAAAATTCCAGACGACTGTCAACTTGAAGAAGGTCGAACTTCCAGTCAAACAAATTGTGTCCGGGAAAGTGATCAAACCATCGGGTACATTAGCCAACCCCGAGAGCCTCAACTTTTACTACCAGTTCGCAGAGGTAGAGAAGCTAGTCGCTCCATCAAGTAAGCTATAAATGCGGCAGCAATGCGAAAAAGCGGATTTTAGACAGAAATATAGATAGTTTGTCGCTAGGCGCTGGGCATCTCGGGAAGAAGTAGCAAAAGACCAATATAGAAAAGACACAATAAGTAGTTATCTTTTACCTTTCTTCTTTCCCTTTTCCTGGGCAGCACCGCCTTCAGACTTCGTAAAGCCAGCTTTCAGCAGGGCATCTCGCGCGGCCGTGTTGATGATTCGGAACCGGTCAGGGCCCAACTTAACTCCCCCGTACCATCTGGTCACAACGACGACCACATCCCACACATCCATTAGCTGCATGAGATGCAACATTCTACCCCCAGCAGCCGTTTCACCATCATCATCAAAATCTTGAAAGATAGTTTCCTCACCCGTAGGAACGCCATTGGGCCCCGGCCCGGCTTTTTGCTTAATCCGCCACGCCGTGATATTGTGAGTAGCCGCTGCGATTTTCTTTTCCGTTCCGAGAAGATAATCTAGATATTTTTTAGCCGTCTCCGTTGATTGGACTCTGGCGACACGCGCCACGAATACTGATTTCTTCTCCGTTATGGGGTCTGAAGTTACCCAGTCCGGGGGACTATCGAGGCCAAAGGACGCATGTAGCGATGGTGGTGGAGCATCTACATCTATTGGAGATGTAAGAGTGGTGGCAGGGTCTGTATCTTCGTTGCCGCCAGCAGCAACAGCAACAGCAGCAGCAGACGCTTCCTCCAGCTCCCCATTTCGCATTTCGCCGAATCGCTCTCCGCATTCCTCTATAATGTCATAAAGACACACGAAGCCTTCTTGCCAGACCTTCTGCGCCAAGTCACTCAGCACATTGAGCCATTTTTTCCCTTCGCCCCGAGAGCTCGTAGATGCTGTGCCAATTACTCGAGGAGGGGTAGCAGGGTATTTGCTGTCGAAGCCAAGGACGAATGAGAAATCTGGGTGATTCGGGATTCGGAGGATTATTGTAGTTGTAACTGGGAGCTCGCCCGCGCCGCTGGGGGGAGGATTGGATGGGTTTGATGTCAGTGTTATGGTGGAAGAATCATATATTGCATTGACTGAATTGATCTCTTCGGCGAGCTCGTCGTTCGGGCGGGAGGTCATAGTTGTTGTGATGATTTCATTGAGAGGATGACAATGTTTAATCGATGGAGGACAGTATCGGGAAATGTATTCCAGAGCAAAGTGAGCTTAAACTAGGTCTTTTGCTTCTTGTACAATCGCGCCGGTCGTATCATTCAATATTACCACCCACCCTGTGCTGGGCATGATGGTTAGTTAACTAACTTAACAAGTAACATTCTACGGATAAACATTTTAGCGGGGTCTGGAGGAGGCTGGTCCAACTGCAGTCCAATTGGAGATACTTTCACCTTGGGGAAATATGTACAGTACCAATATCTAACTAGAAGAGACAGTGGCCTTGATGTAGCCGCATAGGATGTTGATCATACGTGTTCATGTTTCGAGTTGAATGGCTACGAGTTGACATTCTCACACGGGCAAATGTTTAACTGTGTTAGATATAAATATACATAACATTTCTAGGCTCAATTCCGAACGTACGCCGGGTACGCTGAAATTGCAGCCATTGATGAATGAAGATAAAGAAAATAGACTGAGATTGGGCATATTGGCTCAAGTTATCCAATATATCATTGTGTATACTATCTTTCGTTGATGTATGCTTATGGGTATGAACAACTCCTGGCATGGCATGGTAAAACAGTTAAAATAAAAATATCAAGAAGTGAAAAAACGGGTTCCACTTAACCTACTATCTCATCTATTCCCCTTCCCACCCCCTTTTAATCATCCTCATCCTCATCCTCATCATCATCCAAATCCCGCCGCGCCCAAAAATCCCTACAACCCTCCACAAAGCCCTTAGCCGAGGCGGCTACATCCCCTTCCGGCATCGGCGCAAAACACAACCGGAAATACCTGAACGATTCATCATCATTGCGTCCATCCCCTTCAGAATCATGACCACTACCGCTACCAACGGGATTAAACATTGCCCCCGGCGCCACTAGACACAGGAACGGCTTCTTCGTCAGATGCTTCCAGAGCGCGGCTGATAGCCGTCCAGTGGATATAACGTCGCGGGACCAGAGCGGGTGCGTCTCGAAACACATGCGCACCCAGACGAACATGCCGCCGCGCGGGAATTGGAAGGTGTATAGTGGGGTTTTGTGGAGGAGTTGCCAGTCGTCATTGTCGTCGTCATTATCCTCATCAAGATGATTATTGCCGTAGCGTGCAGAAGTGTCGGTAGGAGAGGAGTGTCCGATAATCGACCTCCCTTCCTCCAAAATCGTGCACATAGTACGCATGCGCCATTCGTAACCTGCCCGCAACCCTTCCAGCCACCGCACCCATCCATCCGTCTTCCAGCTGACAGACTGCCTACCACTGCCACCAGTACCTTTCTCCTCACTGAACCCGCCAAACTTTTCCTCCTTCCCTGCACCAGCATCACTAACACCGCCACCACCCATAATCAACCCCGCAACCATCGCCTGCACAAACCCAGACGGCTGCTGCGTGCTCGTCTCTGTAATATATAGGATCCGCTCTACAATCTTCGGTTGCGCCGTAAGCCAGCCCAGTCGACAGCCGGGCGCGATGCTTTTGGAAAACGTGTCGAGGCGGACCACCCGGCCGTCTGTGTCTATGGAGAGGTAGGAGGGGACG
Organism: Blastomyces emzantsi; assembly: GCA_003206725.1. NCBI lineage: Eukaryota > Fungi > Ascomycota > Eurotiomycetes > Onygenales > Ajellomycetaceae > Blastomyces > Blastomyces emzantsi. The sequence goes on from QGQJ01001343.1 coordinate 7,917, forward strand.
AGGGAGTCGAGGAAAGGGTAGCCGGATGGTTTGCCTTGGGCATTGTAGTTGGGTGTAGTGGGATGAGGATTGAGAGTGCTGCTGCTGCTCCCGCGACGGAAGTGTGCTTCGAGCTCGTGAGCAGCGGAGGGGTATTGGAGGTGCCAATACGGATCGTCTTCGATGATAATGATGTCGTATTTCTGGCAGAGGGTGTAGAGCTCCCTGCGTCTTGGGACAGGGAGGACGGCGCCAGTTGGGTTTTGGCCGATTCTATATGGATTCTTTTGGTGTTAGCAAGTGGCTAATTACATACAAGTAGCGTAAAAAACAGCAACCACCGGGTAAACAATGGCTGGCAGGCGAGGGGTATCTTACGTCACCGTATACATCAAATGCGGCCTCTTCCCACGACTAAAATCCCAATTCTCAAGAATATGTTTCAACCCGCGTTCCCCATCTACCATCATCCCATCCGAATCCATAGCTACAGTCACAACATTGATACCTCGCGGCCTCACGGTCTGTATGGCGTTCATATACACAAATTCCTCGCACAGAATACACTCTCTATCCCTAATCCAATCACGGTCCTTATCCCAGACATTCGTCAGTGCCTCGATGGCCTTGGAGAAGCCGTCCGTGGCACCGCATGTGAGAATCACTTCTGGGCCGTCTGCGTAGGGGACATTTGGGTGCAGATTTTTGCGGACGAATTGGCGGATGAAGGAAAGGAGGGGTGGGTAGCCTTGTGCGGTGCCATATTGGAGGGCGGTGGTAAGGTCAATTCGGCTTGCGGGGTTGGAGTTGTTGCTTTCTTTTGGGATGGTGAGTCGGGCTGTTGGGGGTGGGGTTGATAATAGGAGGATCTCGTCCTCTTCAACCTGTGTAGTGATTAGATTGGTGGAAGCGGGGGGATTGATTCGAGTTGGAAGGGCGACGGTGGCCTCCAGGGTATCATATGGGAAATATGAGGAATGGGGAAGTCCTTCGATTTTTGTATCAGTAATTTATAGTAAAGCCATTATTTTCTGTTTGCATTTTCCCTCGCATCTATGGGTTAGGGATAACCCTTGTAGGAATTTGCTTACCTCCTGCTAGGTTATGGATGCCCGGTATCGCAAAGTACTTGTAGAACTTCTTTACGTCGCTTCCCATCCGATTTTTCGCCGCAACAGAGAAGTGATGAGACAGATCAACGGGAGGCTGCTTTGGAGGGAGTCCATTCTTTGCTTTCTTTGCTTCCTTCGGCTTGGGGTTGGAGTATTTGATTTTCGTGGTGGTGGTGGTGGTGGTGTCTTGTTGTTGGCAGGGCTGCTTGTAGGAATGCTTGGGGATAAGTGACCCCATTGCGTATTTATTGGCCGCCATTTTATGAAACGATTCGTGTCATTCGAGAGAAATGTCCAGGCACACAAAACAATAACCCAATCGGAAAGTTCCTAGCGGTGGTTGGATTTTAACTCTCTTTCACTGTTTGTTCAATATAAACTCCAACCACAACTACCCGCAGCATAGGGGGAAATACGGGGTAAGTAGCCCTGTCACAGTGGGCTATCTATCCCTACAACCCAAAGGTCCTAGTGATCGTCGTAGCGTAGTTAAGCTCGAAGTATGAATTGTCACTCTTTGGAGTTTTGTCTGGTGATTGTCTCTTTGTTCGAAGTCAGTTAACGAATATCTATCTAGCCTTGCCTTGCTTGTATCGTTGTCCCTGATTTCAAAGCCAGGATCCAGGAATTCGTATTCGGCTGGCGGGTAAAGCTCCCAGATAAAACACTATGCTGGAACAAGCCAGGCGCGGATGGAGATGGAGATAAGAGGCCAAGCTGTTATTGAATTGTGGGACTAGAAATATAAAATGGTAAAGAGGGTAAGTTACAGTTCTGTATGGACACCCTGGTTGGGCAAACTGTCCCAGGGCTGTTAGGGCTGGTTTCGGGGCTTGATGCCTACCTAGGTAAAGTTCTAGCGGACCGTTTAGGCGTGCCACCCCTATAGCGTCCTTGTTGAATTGGGAAGATCCCGCCAGGATATGTGAGCTCCGGTATTGAGATTCCACTTATATTTCTAGTGTTCGCTTTAGCGCGTGCAAGGGCCTCGCTGCTCTTGTACTATGTAGGCCGTTCCACACCTCCGTACCAGAACATCCCATGCCAGCCGAGCCCTGATACGCGGTCACGGCGCTGATAAGCAACGGGCCAGCCGCGATCACCAAGGAGGACAATGCAGCAGAGAGGGAAATCGGGTGCAAACCAAGGGGAAAACAGCCTAGAAAGGTAGCTGATGGGTTAAAAATAGACGATCGACTAATAATGGAAGAAAAGAATGTTCTAAGAACTAGTAAATACATAACTTGCATAGCACATCATAAAATGCGAAAAACGGAGAAAACGTCTGATGAGACAGATATTGAGACACAACAAAAAGGCAAGTATGTATCTCGCAGGTACCTTCTCATATAAACTGCTGCAATGCTCTACCCCGGAGCTACTTCGGGTCTCCGGCCCCTTGCCCACAACGAATCCTGCTGACTAACTCCGCCGAACCGACGACGCCCCTACCAACGTATCCGCCTCACTCCGCCACTTCTCGCTGCTGTTTGCCGCCTATCGCCTGAGTTTTCTTTGTCGCGCTCTCTGCCTCTGTTGTTTCTTCTGTTTCTGCTCTTGTCTGCTATCTCGGTGCCGTGATACCCCGATAGACCCGCGCCGTAGCCGACTATTCGTGCTGTCATTCATTCTAGTTTCTGTCTGTCTTCTTTTTGGCTGCCTGTGGGGCTGAGTTAGTTGGTAAGGCTATCCTTGATATTTGATATCGATATCGTACGGAATAATTCATCTAATCTAGTCTCTCCCCCTCTTTTCACTACAGCTATAGATAGCACCGTGAAATTATGGCCAGAGAACTGTGGGATGATGAAGAGGCGCTCTCCGGCAGGACCGTCATCGCCCCGCTGACCGACGATGAAGATGACCCTTATACGGACGAACCTGACGGCATCCAACAACTGGGCATGTCAGGAGGTGTTGAGTCGGCGCCCACTACCCTGCCCATACCCGTCTGGTTGGCGGAATCCTCCAAGTCTTTCCACTGGAAATGGGTCCCGCTGCCATTGCGCAAGGCTGGCCGCTCGACTGTGAAGTGGCTCAAAGGCCCCAATCCGCCTCGAGTTCTGCTCCTGAACCCACTTTTCCCTAGCATACAGTCTATGCCGATCAAGCTCGTAGATCGATTTTTTCCCAAACGAAAGTACAAGATTGGCCTACTGTTAGCGGTGTATTTCGCCTGGTTTCTCCCCTGGGCATTGGTGCTGAGGAACTCCTCTTCTGGCGGCCATATCGAGGGCTATGGGAAACCTGCTCCGATCAGCTGTGGTGCGAGCTACTGGTACGTCTAATTTCCAAGCTGTTTATTTATTTATTTTTCTTGGGTTGGATATCTTGGAGTGTCATTGAAATATTCAAATTCTAACGGAACTTTTTAAAATCTACAGGGCCAAGGGAAACGAATGTGGCCTCAATGGGTATGAATGCCGGCCATTTAACCGCTCGACGTTTGCATTTCGATGTCCTGCGTTCTGCAGTAGTCATATCATCCTAGAACCGTACGTTGTGGGCAATGAGACCGTCAACTACCAGGCTCTTGTAGTTGGTGGTCCTATGCCGGGCGCCTCGAGTGACCAGCTTGAGGATGCGATCTATCGAGCGGATAGCTACGTATGCCAAGCCGCAATCCACGCGGGAGTTATCAGTGACTCTACAGGCGGTTGTGGAGTCGTCGAACTGACTGGCGCTGGCCATTCGTATTTCGCCAGCAAGGCGAATAAACTCGCCTCAGTTGGCTTTCCCTCAACTTTCCCGAAATCGTTTAGATTCCTGCGTCTGCCAGGTTCGCAATCAGACTGCCCTGGCGACTTGCGGTGGCCGCTGTTTGCGATTACTGCGACTGCTATTGTCCTAGTCTCCCTCTTTACAACTTCCCCCGCCGTCTTTTTCTTCACGACCTTTTTCATGCTCATTCTCCACGTGGGTCTTGTATCTGATCCGCCAGAGTTGCATAAGGTTGCAGACCTGTTCTCGGTTTTATGTTCCAGACTTCTACCCGCAAGTTTCATCGCATACGTGCTCTACATCTACTGCGCGCGCCCTCTGCTGGAACCACTGGCTTCCCCTCCCGTTTACCAGTTTAGCAAAACAATCCTATACCTAGGTCCTGCGTTTATCGGTGCTCTGAACAACTACACTTTTGCTCTATGGATCCCCATCCAGCGACTTACCCCGCACGACATCAAAGCCCAGCCAGGCGCGCCCATCGCTCTCGCCATCATGATAACTATCATCCTCTCCATCGTCTTCGGCCAAGCCTGGCACATCCGGCAAGGCGGCCAATTCTTCCACTACCTAAAAATCTACCTCTGCATCGGCTTCGGCTTGATCTTCCTCCTCGTTCTCCCACAATTCCGCTTGCGCATCCACCACTACATCCTCGCCATGCTCCTCATGCCCGGCACTGCCTTCCCTATCCGTCCCTCAATCATCTACCAAGGCCTGCTCCTCGGCCTCTTCGTCAACGGCGTTGCCAGATGGGGTTTCGCCTCCATCATCGAAACGCCAAGCGCACTTGGTGAACTCCCAGGGCCCGGCGGAAGCAATGGCTGGTGGGGCGCCACCAGCCCCAACATCACCAACTCCTCTGTCCAAATCTCGCTGCCGTCCGGCGACCATGTGGACAGGGGTAATGGGAACATCACCTTCCAGCTGTGGGAGCCGGAGCGTATGGAAAAGCTGAATGTGGACGGTATTAGTGTGCTTGTGAATGATGTGGAGCGGTGGCGTGGGTTCGTGGACGAGGATGTTAAGGGGGAGTTTGTCTGGCATCGGCAGGGGCATCGGGGGTTGGATATGTCGAGGCCGAAGCGTGTTGGTGTAGAAGAGTACGAGCATGATGATGACTCTGTTATATCATTGCAAGATGGAGATGGGGATGAAGATCCGGCTGAGGATCTGTTTTTCCGCTTTGCTTTTTTGAAAGGGTCGCAGGTTGGGCTTTATGGGGGTGTTGGTGTTTGGAATAGAGATGGCAGCTGGATAAATCCTCCGCCACCAAGGACTTGATTTTTTGCCTTCGTTTTCTGCTTCTGCTTTCTTATTCTCATATATACATTTCTTGGCTGCTTCTGTTTTCCCGCTGTTTATGTTTACGACTGTCCTATATCCTCTCTTATGTTATCTTCCCTACCCCTGCCCCCCTTCTTTTTTGTTGTGTTGCCGCGAGGCAATCAATCTGTCAAACCAGAATCCTACCCACCTACCTAGACGGCGTGGCGTTTTTATATTCGTTGCAAAAATATCTTTTATAAACTTGATTTGTCGTTTTCCTTTTTTTCGCCTGTTCGCTTCCGTCCTTTCCCCGCCATTAACCGACCGGAACCACATGTATTTGATCTAGCTCTGCATGGTGAGTCGAGTCGAGTTGTTGAGCTATGATATGGTACGATTTGATATGATACAGTTGCTTGGGCGATTTATGATTATGCGGTTTGCGCGTGAGACAGGTTACTATACATTTTATACTCTATATATCTATATATATGCTTATTTTTCGAAGAGGACAAAGGATGGAGAAGTTAGAACCCAAGATAACCGAGGTTTTCTCTTTTCTATTCTTCTCTTGTTCCACTTTTCACCACATTCTTCCACATATCCCTCCACCCTTCCCCCATTTCATCTCCTCCAAGGGTTCTTTCCTTGTTCCCAAGAATTATTGTAGGTTGTCTATGCCAAGTGGACTCTTGCGTGCGTATCTACGCGTGGGGTCCCAGGTAATGTGTTGGACAGGAATTGAGAATAGCGCATTGCCCGAGAGGCATTTCATAGTTACCCGAGGAGAGCTGGAAATGTCCCCATGCTTTAAAACTAAACTATTCATCCTGCCGCTGCCGCTGACGATATCAACCTACTCCATGCCAGCCAGCAGTGAATTTGGAAAGAAAAGATATACAAAACAAACAAAAAAAAACAACATACGGGACAACCGGGATTCGCTGGTGGTCACCCACCCAACTACTAACCGGTCGGCGAGTGGCTTAAGTACGGC
>QGQJ01001344.1:0-20081 GCA_003206725.1 Blastomyces emzantsi
GGGGAAACGGGCAGAGGGGAGATGCTGGCCAAGGTTCACAAGATGACTCGAAATGAGAAAAGGTCATCCATCGTTTCTCGAGGATATATAGTATCTCGCCGTCCAGATACATACAACCAATTGGGAGATTTGATACGGGTAGTTATCGTTTTTGTCCCCACCATGCTCCGACTTCGAGACATTCACCACTGGCCACACCACCTTTCTGCAGGAGGTCCGTTGTCATTCCAGTCCACCATCGATCCCATTCGTCTCTGCCTTTGCCACTAGCTTCCATAAGCATGGGCTCCAAACTCTCGATCATCTGAACAATCGTAAAAAGCGCGGTCTGGCGCAGTGCGAGCTGATCTGCTGATAGTGCCTTGGGCTGTTTCCAGCCATTGGATGCGTCATCCTGCGGCTCCCGCTCCCATCTGACTTCTCCCAAAGGAATTGCTATCCTACGACTATCCACGCTGTTGAAAGATTCCGACTCGGAGGTGAAGGAAAGGCCAATCATGGCGCATGGCATGGGCGTTAATTTGCGGCGTTCAAAAGCCTTTTGGGCCCAGGAGTTGTAATCACGTAAATATTTGTTCTGAGCATCTGCAAATGGGGTAGCCGGGAATATGGTGTATGTGCCGGTGGTTTCAGCCTGTTCCACGTTTCCCCCTGACAGCCCGGGCGCAAGTGGCGGGTTTGGCAAAAGCGTTCTAAATATAAGATCTGAATCCCACACTTCAAGAACTCCGCCAGACTTCAGAACGCGAAGTGGTTCACTTAAGGGAAGTGTTTGCAGCTCTGATCCTGACGGACAAATCCCAGCATCCTTTATGAACACAAAATCAAAGTAGCCATCGGGGAACGGTAATTTAGGCTTGCGTAGGTCGTGCCGCTTAAACTGCCAATTAATGCCTTGTTTCTGAAGGTCTGGCGCGAGGTTTACAATATCGAGACCAGTAAAGGAAATGTTTTTGTGTCCTCTCCGAACAAAGTAGTCATGGCAAGCGTTGGACCATAATGCGGAACCGCAAGCCAGCTCCAACACCCGTTTCGGGGGCTGGTCGGCAAAATGGGGTGTGCAAAAGGGCGCGCCGAATACATGCATCAAAATCAGCGAGCGCAGTGACTGGCGATGTATCTCTGCAAGGTCGCAGGGAAGTGGGTACGGGTTATCCGGGTCACGCAGATACGTGCGGCCATTGCGCTTGGCGAGAGGGTAGGTTGTGTAGTCAGTGGAAGACGAGACGGAAGAGGAAGACGTCGCGGGCATTGCGGATCCTTGAGAGACAGAATTGCTAGCGGACCGCAGGTAGGCATTGTGCTTGGGGTCGTAAGCCAAAGGCGACGTAGGGATGAAGAGGTAGGATAAGTTTGCAGATCCGGCCATGGTGCTGAAATTTTCCGGTCTCACGCGGTGTAATTTTTCCTGTGTATGTGCTCCGTATTGGGACATATTACGGAGTAACCTTTGAGAGAATGCTCCAGCGTCGAACAACGAAGCAACGAGCAGCGAGCAACGAAACAACACGCTCAAAAAGCCTCACTTGGGTAATGGGATACGGAGCTATTTGCCTGATAATATTTGGGATTCACCCTGGCTATCTAAGCTCGTCGAATCGCTGCTGGGACTTGGGAGTGGTTGTTCATTATGTACTCACAATACCGCAGCGACGTTAGAGGGGTAGATCGCGTACGAGGGAGAGGGCGATGGAGAGAGGAAGAGAGATAGAAATAACGACGCCCATAGGAAAAGAAGAGGACGAAGAAGAGGACGAAGAAGAGGGGGGAGAGAGAGTGGGATTTACTATTATAAAGGAGGGACAAGGTTTTGGTTTTAGACACGATGCTAATCGGACTATTTGAGCCTCAGGGTTGATCGAGATACCACGGTCGAAGCCCCCGTTTGACCCACCACCAGACAATCGCGGGGACGGTTTCAGGGCTTCGGGGGATATAGTTTAATGTTACCCACTCTGGTAACATGCAGGTGAGATCGATAAGCAAGCCAGGGCGCAAACGTCCAATCAACTATTGGGAGGCCAAGGCGAACCGCCGCAGCCACTGCTTGGTATTTCTCCTTTTGAAAATTTTCCCAAGCCGACTCATGATTTCCGTGCCTGGTTTTCGGCTCGTTGCACATTCGCAATGAGCGAATACCCTCGCTTTCATTAGAAAGAAAAGCAAGAGAGAATTCCAAGGACAACGACACACGCGCGCTCGCCCTGCTACTAGCCAGGCTCCAATGTGAATGAGACTATATTCGAATTCGAACTTGCGCCCGCGCTCGAGGGGTGCATTGCCAGAGGCGCCCAAGCGCTCGCTACGAATCCCGAATCCATCGAATCCCCAAAGAGCAGATCTAGAAACACCCCATACCGAATCATATGGGAGCCATCGGCGGCGTGATCCATGGCGGCTTTGATAAGCGACGAGCCATGCATCATCAACTTTCCTTTTTCTGCCTGTGCCTTATCTGGGTTCGCTTGTCCGACAGCTGCACCCTCACACGCCCTTTCATTCGTTGATTTCGTTTTCATGCCTGGGCCGGGTCTCAAGCCGCCAGATATTGCCTGGGATGCTTCATGGACGGTTTCCCCGCTTCATTTACTGAGGACATCCTTACCTTGGTTGGTGTTTCACTTTAACGTTCACTTCTTATCATGCTGATTTCTTTCAGATGATAAACTACCCTCCCAGCCGTGAGGTCCAGGTCGGATCCAAACGTATCAGATATTGGGTTCATCGACGGATAGTTACCATCTCTGCCAAAAATTGTAGATTGTTACAAGATACTGCAGGTCCTTTAAAAAGTGGCAGATCGAGAAATCACTTCGATGGAAATGACGTTTTACAGTCCCTCTCTGGACTGACTCGCTTGAGGCGGAATTCGATGGGCATTTTTAGGTGGGTGTCCTGAGAAATGCGTTGTTGAAGGCACAGCCTCTTTTGTCAATGCACAACCATACCCTTGTACTTGATATCGCCATACTGCAGTACATTGTCTCGTAGTTGGGTGCTGTACCATGCAAGCCATCTACTCCATGTCTCCTGCGGAGACCCCGCACTGACAACTCAGCCAAGCAAATTTCCTACCGCCGGCCTGATGCCACTTTTCAGACCCAGATTCCTGCTCCAACTTTCAGTGCACATTTCCCCCTTGTTCTGAGTCGGCTCTTGAGAGTTTGTTAATTTAGGGCCCTATTTGAGATATCTCGTGAATTTCCCATCCCAGTTACTCTTCCACAGATGGAACCCAGCTCACGCGTTACCAGTCGAAGAAAGCGGCTGAAGGCCGGAGCCAGAGAGAGGAAGAAGAGTGTCAATAGTAACTTAGGCACTGGCGTCTATCATGTTGTGAGGAAATCTACCGCAGAGGACGGGGGGATACCACAATAGTAGGTGGTCATAGTAGACTCGTTTGACTCTTCGAGCAATGACCATTCTTCTTCCCCACGACCCAAAAGCGATGATAGCTAGATTCTCTCAAGCGGATCTGTTCCGGCACTCCCTGAACAATCGAACTCGCTACCTGCGACCTTGCCTCACCAGGTGCACTGGCCGGAAAATCTCTGGGACGAGGCTTATGACAATCTTCTGAATCAGAAAAAGGATTTGATACTTGGTTACCAGAATTACTTGTTAAAGAAAGAAGACCAATCACGAGGTATGTATCACAATCAAATACCGAGGATTTCGTGCTGATATACTTGGTAGTGGATGACCTCCGTGATGCGGCCGGGCAAGAACAGCTCCAGGAGCTACTTCGACACAAACTCAATCGCATCAAAGAAACGCGATTGGACATCCTTGTATACGCAAAAAAGATTAATGGTGAGATAGTTGTCGAAAGAGTTGTCGTAAGGGATCAAGTTTGCAAAATTATCCGCGGCCTTCAATCGGTCGGTGGTTTCGTCAATGTGGCACTGCTGCTCTTGCTTGGGCGGGTGTCTTAGTTATCCTTCCTGTGCGTACTTGCTGCGGTAGCCTCTCGCCATTCAGTGCTGACAAGGGGGAATTGAGGTCGTCATGAACGCAATAACGCAAGATGATGATGCTATGAATGGCCTAGAGTTTATTTCAGAGCTTCTTGTCCGCTGCAAGATCCGAGAGGATGTCTTACGCAGAAGGTTTCAGGAACCTGTACAGGGCCTTCAATCTCAAAAGAGTATGGACATACTCTCTCTTTCTTGCCTGGAGCGTTATAGGCAGTTCTGGAAAATGAGATATGCTGATATGAGCATAGCGAATCGAAAAACCTTGGAGAACTTCGTAGCGCTATAAAAGCGAAGTCTCCTCCAGTTGTTGTATTCTGATATCTTGCAATATCAGACCCAGCTAGCCCTACATTATGACCATGGATTTGTTCGCCGTTCTTTAGGCGATATTGCTATTTTCAACGATTGGAAAAGCATGACCACCGCTCCAAGTATATATCTCTGGACTTCTCTTTAGCCCAAAAAATAGCATCATCAGGGATATTCATATTAACTGTATCCCAGCCTGGATCAAGACAAGGCAAACGCCTGCGGATGATTGGAGCGCTTTATTATATTCCATCGGGCCCTATGGCTAGGGGTGTCTAGCTACGTTTTCTAGGGATGGCCGATATTTTGTTTCTGCTAGCGAGGGCGGGAACCTCAGTTTATATGACTTAAAAACGGGGGTTCCTCGAAGAAGCGTCAACACTCGTACGACCGGAAAGCTTGTGTGGTTTTACTCAATCTCGCCGGATGGCCAATTTGTCCTTTGTGCTTCAGGTCAACTGGGGTGTCGATCGGAATTCTCGATCTGAAACATTGACACACGTGATCAATACAGTATACATCTCGAAGACAGTTTACAAATTATGAGATCAGAGTTTTCACTGAATAGCGAATTGCTCGCAACTGCCTTGAATGATGGGACAACCCGACTCTGGGACCCAAGGACTGGGGCTCTTCGGGGGACTTTAACTGGGTGTATAGAGAGAGTATACCAAATCTCTATTTCCCCAAACTGTGCCAGTATCTGGCATGTTCAGATTCGAAAATACTTCAAGTTTGGGACCTTTGCACGGGAAATCTTAGTCGGACTTTCAATGACCACTCGGATCGTAATATTATTATGAGGTTTTCTCCAGTCAACCAACTTCTTGCGCTTTGGTCGCTAAACAGTACGATAATAACGCTCTGGGATCCAGAAACAGGCAAATCATATGCACTTGACGGCCACGGACAGGGGGTATGGACGATAGGCTTCGCCCCTGATGGGCGACTGCTCGCATCTGGAGACGCAGAAGGCATGATTAGACTCTGGGACGCGTCAGCAGGAATATACCTTACAAACCTTGGGCGGCATCATATGAACCGTATTGTTGACATACAATTTTCGCCTGACAGCCAACTTTTTACCTCTGCTTCATCTGATAGGACAATTAAAGCCTGGGATTTGGCTAGAAAGGCACTACGCAATTACTTCATGGATCAGGACTCGACCCAGCTTGTCCGATTCTCACAAGATAGCAAGTACCTTGCTTCATTATCAGATTATCGTACTACAGTATGGGACGTAATATAAAATCTGTGGGAAATAGCCTGGATGGCCCATGACTTTCACGGCCCCCATTGTTTCCTTTGTTCTTTCATTATTTTTTGGGCTTCAACCTCCGAAATCTCCGAGAATTACAGGCAATACTCAAGATATCCTGATCGCCCCGAGAACTACTCTATCGATCTCTCATTTTCATTTTCAATCGCTCTCGATTCATGTGTCCTGGCCCCTACCAGACATCTCACCCCTACACGAAAAGATGGTAGGAGAATATCACTTTATCAATGGCATTCAAATGGTTCTTCAAAGGGAATTGAGTTTTTTAATTGTGAAGAGCTCAATCTCCCTCATCTCGTCATACCCTGTAAATGCAGATTAAATTGATTGACCACATCCCAGATAACCTGCGGTTCTGCCGGCTTTGATCTTTGTGAAAAATGGTTTGTAGTAACTGCAAGTGTTGGGCCAAAGTCTGATTTAGGGAATGATGACCATTGTGAGGAAAAAGAAGGGCAACATACAGAGCATTAGCCAACGGAACCGGCACTCATTTTTCACTCATTTTCACAAAGTGATGGGCATATTTTTCCCCCTCCCCTTTTGAAGACTGTTAAGGTAACTAACCCCCTAATTTAAAGCCCTCGCAAGCCATAGCCCGTAAAGTAAATATTTGTGACAACTTGGGGAGGGGAGTGCAGTTTAAGACTACTAGCTTGCCTACCGTAGATACTCGCAACTGAATCTGCGTGCAAGGGAAGATAAGTGGTTTCTATGAGAAAGGAATGAACCTGCAAGTCCATGAAATGTGATTTTTGAGCTCATATGATTTTACTATAGTAGTTATTGACTTCCCTGCTTCCTTTTCCTAGGTACGATGATTTAACGACTTGGGCATTTCAATAACAATACCGTCTTCATCTTTCCATCCATTTCCTCTCATGTAACAAAAGTTGCGTCTTCCAGCCACTGCATTCAGTCCGTCTCATCGTTTTATTTCACAACAGAACCTAAACCACCAGCTTTCTGCTGCAAGACACCCGCGATCGATGTATCCTATATCTGTTTTATCTGTCCTTCATAACTTTCCTCATGCGCCATAATCGCAGTAGCTAGCGCAGATGCACATTTCTCATTCTCAACATTCAAATCCACATCTTTCTTAGTTAGTAACCGGGCCACCTTAAAAAACATCCTGAGCGTACCCACCCAGTTATCGAGCCCTTGGCGACATGATGTAGACATGTTGTTGCTTTAGGGGGTTTTTGAATATCGACAGATCCATGGCCAACTACAATGTATGTCGCCTCCAGACAACAGTTGTAGTTAGCAAGCACTGTTGGCCCATTGTTGTTCTTCCCATCCCCGACGTTCGCCCAAGGTCAAAAGTGAACCGGATAATCCTTGAATGGAATGGTTCTGATCTTCGCAAGTCAACGAATCCAGTGGTTATATAGAATCAATGAATGATAGGGTGTGCAGAAGCACAGTGCTTGCCCCTGGAAGGTGTTGCTCATCGTTTGGCGTAGTTGAAACAGTGAGGTGTTCCTCCGACTGGGCGCAATGGTGGATCTTCTTGTAGGTGCATGAACAGGTGGGATTTCAAAAGCTCACCGATACCATCATCCCGCCTGTCTTCCGCTGAGCTTTCAACTTCATTTAGAGAGAGAACTCAGCTTGGTCTTTCATGAGTGAGAAGGGCACAGTTAACTTCGTAAGTTAGAGTTGTTATAACGGTTGAAAGCCGGAGGTTGCAACTAACTATCCAAGATGGTAGGAATTGCCAATTTGTGAGCTATACCAGCGGATCTATAAAGGCGATGCTGACAACGAAGGTTTATCGCAAACAGAAATCGTAGAATATGTTCGCCTGGGAGTTGTTTGAGGTTGAAAACCAGCGCCCTGGATAGGGCTGGAGATGCGCTGGCCAATGATTCTCACTGCACATGACCATATATCACCTGACATGATGTGATTGGCGCAGATCATGTGACCGCTGCATCTTCTCCCGCCTTTGATGCAAACCGCTTCGCATGGGTCCAGCAGCACATATCGAAGCGCAATCACATCCGGCCTCTGCACTTGACAAAGGAACCCTGCTATTATTAGTGCTACAACTCTTGCTGTATTCCCTGACTGCGATAAGTGATTGTTATTCCGCTTTGCCGCGAAGCCTGTGCCCCATTTGACACCGCGTTGGCTCATTGCCTTGCCTGATAGCTTCCCACCGGCACAGTTCTCTTCATCGCCAGGTCACCGTGGGATATACGCTCCTCGACGCGAAGATTGTCACAGCTGACTGCAATACTGTCGAGGTGCTTGGAGTCGAGTTCATCTTTGAGCTGTTGACGTTTCCTGGTGGTTCCGCTTCGGGCCCCATGTTGAAGAGACGGAGAGAACGAGTCCGCCCTTTCACTCCTCTGAACCCGCTGCCTGTCTTCTCGCTTCTTCAGTCTCCGCGAGATAACCCCCCTCCCCTCGAATTACACCTACGGTCTCGTCTGCCACGTTAAATGGCAGATGGTACCTACCGGTTCCAGCAGCCTGTGGCCGGGCAGTTCTACTTCCAGCAACAAACACAGCAGCATAACCATACCAACGCACACCAAAGACACCTCGTCCGAAACGGAACCGGATCTCCGACTGGGAGACTAAAATTTAACACCGACACTCCTTCCCCGTCCCGCTCTCCTCCGCTCAACCAGTCACCCGGTCATAACCATTACAATATGTATTCACAAGGGCAGCATGTTATGATGAATGGCGGACAAACTCACCAGAGATTTGGAATGCCAATGCAGAAATTCCAACACCCAAGCCATCATCCGCATCATGCCCAACAGCACCCTCACCACCAACATCCTCACTCTCAGACCACTCACGCTGCTATCGGCCATCAGCATAACTTCTCATCCGGAACCCTGTCAAGCACGGCCCCCCACTTTACTCCGACCCACATTCCCAACGGCACTACAACCAACGTGGATGAAGAAGTCGAAGAACCCATGAATGAACACTGGCAGCAGCAGCTACAACTTGCCGCAGAGTCGAGACAAGCAAACTCCCCTCACTATTACGCACGGGCCGTTGCTCAACAGACAAAGGGCTTACAGCTCACAGCAAACCAAGCCGAGACCAATGAAAATGGCACCGAAGAACGCAACCGTGCCAAAACAACTAAAGGCACTCCTGGAAGACAAGATTGGATGGCTCTTGATTTTGGTGGACAAGGTCTCCGAGCAATCTCTCCCGCTCTTTTCAACTACACTTTTCTGGAAAAACTTTATCTCAATCACAATAAATTGAAGACCCTTCCGCCAACCATCGGCCAGCTGAAAAGCCTCACTCACTTGGACGTATCCGGAAATGAGCTAACGGAACTCCCTGAAGAAATTGGTATGCTCATTAACCTCAAGAAGCTGTTGCTATTCGACAATAATCTCCATTCGCTTCCATACGAAATGGGCTATCTATATCAGCTTGATACCCTAGGTATAGAAGGAAACCCCCTGAACGACGTGTTTAAATCACGTATTATGCAAGAAGGCACAAAGGCGCTCATCACGTACCTTAAAGAGGAGATGCCGGGTATGTCACATGATTTGTTTAATTTCGACTATAGCCATCACTAATATTATGCAGTTCATTTGCCTCCTTCGGAACGGGATTGGGTTGTCCTGGATGATTCGAGCAGAGACCCTGCTAAGGGTCAAAGCGAGAAGTTTACTGCCCTTTCTTACAATACGCTCTGTGATAGATCAGCAACCCATCAACAACATGGCTATGCGCCCTCTCGAGCGCTGGCTTGGGAATATCGCAGGGACCTCATTCTAAATGAAATAAAAGGGTACAATGCCGATATTGTGTGTTTGCAGGAAATCGACCAAGGCAGCTACCACGGCTTCTTCAGAGAACAACTTGCGTACAACGACTACAAGGGAGTTTACTGGCCGAAAGGAAGAGCGCAAGGCATGCCCGAGGAGGAGGCCAAGGTGGTCGACGGCTGCGCAACGTTCTTCAAAGGCAGCAAATACATTCTTCTCGAGAAGAATATGATCCATTTCGGCCAAACCGCAGTCCGCAGACCTGACGCCAAAGGCCAGGACGACATTTATAACCGATTATGGCAGAAGGACAATATTGCTGTGGTCACATACTTGGAGAATCGATTGTCCGGAGAGCGGTTGATAGTTGTGAACGTTCACCTTTACTGGGACCCAGCGTACAAGGATGTGAAGCTTATCCAGGCAGCAATATTGATGGAAGAGGTAACACAGCTTGCCGAAAAGTATTCCAAGATCCCCGCCTGCACAGATAAAACTGCATTCCGATTCTCCGAGCCGGAAAATGCGGCGGATGGTGATGGCACTGCTACGCCCGTGGAACCAGCGCCTTCGGTCGAATATAGCAGCGGCTCTCAGATCCCCCTTATCATATGCGGCGACTTCAATTCCTATCCTGGATCTGCCGTATATGAGCTAATGAGCCGCGGCCATTTGATCGAAGACCATCCGGATCTTGAGAAGCGCCTCTATGGGAACCTCAGTCGCCGCGGCATGTCCTACCCATTCAACTTGAAATCCGCATATGGCGCTATTGGAGAACTCGACTTCACCAATTATACCCCCGACTTCGCCGATGTGATCGACTATATCTGGTACACTTCGAATGCTCTCCAGGTAACTGGATTGCTTGGCGCCGTGGATAAGGAATATCTGCAACGAGTTCCTGGCTTCCCTAACTACCATTTCCCTAGTGATCATCTTGCCCTAATGGCCGAGTTTTCTTTCAAAAGTAAAAAGGGGAAGGTTGTTGAAGTAGATTTCGGGCCGCAGCGGGACAGGGATCGGGATAGAGATCGGGATAAGAATCGGGATCGGGACAGGGATCGGGACAGGGCGACTTGACGGGTCCAAGGTTTTATTTTCACATTTTATGAGACTCAAGGGCTTATGCAGAGTAGTTTTTCTGTGTTGCATATGTTATTTCGTACGGAATCTTCGCGCGTCTTTTTTTTTAAAGTCTTGTGATTTTTCTCCTGGTTCGTTGTTTTTTCTTTTACGTCGCTTTTCTTCCCCTCTGATTTGATTATCGCGGTGTCCTTTATTCTGCGGGCTGTACTCAATTGTTTTTGTATGTGCTACCTATCCTGTATTGCGTTCTCTCCTCGGGGTCTGTTTTCTTGGAAACTTCTCGATGGCGTGGCGACATTTGTCGTTTGTTGCACCTCCATGTCTATGCATCGCCTTTTTCCACTCCTATATGATCGTGTTGTTACATCAGTCGGGTTGAGCTGGTGTTTTGGGTGTGAAAGTCCGAGAGGGCGGTTGAACTAGAAGAGTTGTGTTGGGCTTGTCATAGTTTTGGCCTCTTTTTCTCTTTCTCGTTAACATAGGTTCTTATTTATTTGCTCGCTGTTCTTGCCTTTCTCCCGTTACTTTCCGCTGTCTGCCTCTTATCTCACTCTCTCTCTATATGGCGAACCGGTCCGCTTCGCAATTGTATTTTTTGTTCTCCTGCTTTCCCCTTCGCTGTTTTGTTTGCTCTCTGCTTCACTGAACTTTGTGTGTACCTTTTCCTCGAGAGGCGCTAGTTATTCTCATCGTAAATTACAGGATTGCCTTTCTTTCCTTCAGTATACAGTCAGACGGTATTTCCCTTATCCCCCCATGAATCGGACCAAGCTGTTGGGCCATTCGTCAGTTGTTTCGCTGGAAACCCACTTGTAAGCCGATGCGTACGCACCCTATATAGGCACAACTCACCATCATCAGTGTAACATAATACATTAGGGAGGTAGACATAGCTTAGAGTTACGCGAATATTAAATCTGGCGTTTTGGCGAATTCGGATTAGCAGAGTCCCCTGCTGGTACGGATATAGATAAAGATAAATACATCGATGGCTTCACAATCTTGATCCTAATCTTTCATCACTCAGGCGGTCCATTTGCTCCCTCTTGGATCTAATCATTACCTAGTATCTAGACAGAATAAGGACCATGAAAATTGGTGGAATGCAACAAACCCACCCCAGTACAAGGCGGGGTCTGATATTGGCTTGAAATTGATCGGCGTTGATTGACGGCGCCTAACGTCGCGCTTGGCTGCGTTAAAACGCCAGGAACTTGGCTGTTTGTGGTATGTAAACAGTACGTTCAGCTTCAAGGGAATGCCTTGAATCTTACCCCACCACCCTCGTCGGACGGGCTCAATTTCCCCTTTTCATACCATTGATAGGTTATTGTTCAATAGCAAGCCACCTTGCCTTAGACATGCTATCCAACAAAAAAAGTATCCGGAACCTTTAATTATCCCGCCTCTATCTCCCACAGAACATACCCACACTTTCATCCTCCTCCATGGTCGAGATAGCAACGCTGAACGCTTCGGCTTGGAGTTATTAAAAACCGCGAACTTACCTGCTCGATTACCAGCTGTAAAATTCATATTCCCAACCGCAAGCAAGCGGCGATCAATAGTCTTCAAGAAGATTCCAATCAACCAGTGGTTCGATAACTATTCTCTCGAAGATCTGCGCCAGAGATCGGAGCTCCAGATCGACGGGCTTTGCCAGACTGGAGCATTTTTACGTGAGCTGATTGAAAGGGAAGCAAAGGAGTTTGTAGGCCAGGGGAATGATGGATATCGAAGGATAATCCTTGGTGGCCTGAGTCAAGGCTGTGAGGCGGGGATTTTCACGTTCCTTGCTGGGCTATTTGGGGAATATGATGGTAGTGGCGCGGAACTCTCTGAGAGGAAACTAGTAGGAGGATTTGTGTGAATGAGCGGCTGGTTGCCCTTAAACGGACAGCTAGAGGAGATTTTCCAGTTTCCTTCAGGAGATGTTTCAGATCAAGATCCATTCGCTCAATCTCCTCAGGAGACAGATGAGAGATCCGACAATGAGGACAACGATTCTGCAGAGCTACAAGCAATCAACCACATCCGCGACATCCTTGATCTCCCTGGGCTTCCCGCCCCTGGAGCACAGAATTGTCATAGTCCTGTATTCCTTGGCCATGGTTCAATGGATGAGAAAGTCTCAGTGAAACTGGGCCAGTCTATGGTAGACTTTTTGCGAAACAGGCTTGATGTGGACGTCACCTGGAGGGCGTATGAAGGGTTTGGACATTGGTACAAGGTTCCCGATGAGATTGATGACATTTAAATTTTTGAAGGAGAAAGTTGGCGTGCCTGTTCCTGCAGAGCCGAGCGCAGAACCAACTCCTAATCCACTTCATAAAACATAAGCTGAACAAATGATTTAATCTGTCCACGGTTGGAATCGATATCATTGTTCTCCGCCTTATTTTTGATTTTTTCCCCTCAGGACAACGCTATCGACCCTCTGTCGGGCTTCGATGCGGTGATGAACAACGTATCAACCAATAACATTGGGAATATGAATGAAAATGAACGCGCGTGGGTTGTACCGTTTTTCGATCTCAAGCCCGTCTTCCCCCCTTGATCCGGCCCGTCATTTTCATTTGAGCCTTGTCCGCGTTTGCGCATCGCGAACCGAATCGGCTCTTCGCTTCCCCCGACGTCCGATCAAGAGTTAAAATCCACGGGGAACAAAGCGCCGTCTCGGCTCGCTAGGGGCGAAAACGACCAGGACCCACCAGGATTTTGGCTCTCGAAGTCTATCCGCGCCCACAAACGAAAAACAGCACCTAGGCAAGCTAGCAAGAATGCTGGACGCCAGTTGGATAAATGTCTTTTCTTCTTTTGCCCTGTCTGTTCGTTCTTTGCCTTATCGGATTTATTATACCAGTATGGACTGTTAGTAGAGATATTCAATAATCTCAGCTCACTGTACCGTACCGTCTCCTCCACACCGTTGGGGTTAACCAGTAACCAGAAAGTGTTATAGCCCCCACTAGTTTAAGCAACGTTGGTGAACGTTGCTCTAATATTCACGGTGGTATGTATTGAAAGATCTTTGGTCCTTCTGCCAAACATGAAATCGCTTCTTCCTTGCTTGTTATGGCAGAGAAACGAGTTTTAATTTTCTTACTGGTATCAGCGAGTCGAAAGTGTGCAAGAGAACGGATGTTGACCGATCAGGCTCGGCATCCCGATGCCGAGAATGCAACACAGCCCGACGATCTGCATGGCAACACTAGCATGGAGAGTGCCCCGAGCCCGGCATCGGCCAGGGGCCCTACTGAAATTTCTCGAAATATAGAGGCTTCAGTTGGTTCCTCATCGGATGCCCCTCCCGGCGGGGAGATATCGGGGGGAAATGGCGAGAAGGAGGCCAAGATGAGCAAGAGCAAAATTGCTGTGATCATGATAGCCCTTTGTGTATGTCTGCCATGCTTCATGGATAGTAACATTGTGAAGATCGCTTGGCTAATTACGACCGGTATCATAGTTGGCTGTATTTCTTGCCGCGCTTGATATGGTAATTATCTTCCTCTAGATGAATGCTGGCAAGAAATTTATTCTCTAACCAATTGGTTTAGACGATTATTACCACAGCGCTGCCGACAATTTCAGAGCAATTTAAAATGTCCCAGGGAGATTATACCTGGATAGGATCCGCCTACACGCTTGGTGCTGCCGGTAAGCTTCCCGATCCCTAGGTCTGTAGCTACTGTTTGCAAACCGCCCCGAAGCTACCTAAGGTACTAATTATTTGCAGCCTCAATGCCGTCATGGGGCAAAATAAGTGATATATTTGGACGAAAGCCAATCTTACTGCTGGCGAATGCTGTTTTTTTCGTTGGATCGTTGATATGCGGACTAAGCATCAACATAAAGATGCTACTTGCGGGACGAGCGGTCCAAGGTATCGGAGGGGGCGGGTTGCTTTCTCTGGTGAATATCAGCATCGGCGATTTGTTCAGTATGAGGTATGTGCACATTACTCTCCCACCATTTTAAAGATGTTAAAAGCTCAATACTAATAAATTTATACTAGAACGAGGAGTGTATACTACGCCATGGTTGGTATGGTATGGGCTATTGCGGGCGCACTCGGTCCGCTGATTGGCGGTGCCTTTACGCAATATGTCTCGTGGCGTTGGTGTTTCTATGTAAACTGTAAAGTTCCCCAGAGCCTTCTTAATTGTTGTTTACCATGCAGCTGCTAAGGTGTGGATCAGTACCAATTGATGGAGTTGCTTTCGTCATTATCCTATTCTTTCTCAAAATCCAAACGCCCAAAACCCCCTTCCTCGCCGGACTCCGTGCCATTGACTGGTTTGGCTCTCTTACAGTCGTTTGTGGAACAGTGATGTTTCTCCTTGGCCTTGATTACGGCGGCGTTTCATTCCCCTGGACATCTGCGACTGTTCTATGTTTGATCGTGTTTGGGGTTGTGACGCTGGGGATATTCGTGATCATCCAATGGAAGGTTGCCGCTTTTCCCATCATCCCACTCTGGCTTTTCAAACAGCGCTCGACTGTTGCGGCATATGGTGCAGCTCTATTCCACGGGTTCGTCTTTACGAGCGATTCGTTCTTCCTACCACTCTACTTCCAGGCAGTTATCGGAGCTTCGCCGCTCCAGTCCGGCATTTATCTTTTCCCCTCAGTCATTTCAATGGCCGTCGCTTCCGCATCAACAGGCATTTTCATTCGAAAAACAGGCCAATATCTCCCAGTCATCTGGTTCGGATTCATCGTAATGTTGCTCGGCCACGGGTTATACATCGACCTACCCTCACAAACATCCTGGCCCCGTATTATCATTTACCAAATAATTTCGGGCCTTGGTATCGGCCCCAACTTTCAAGCTCCTCTCATCGCCCTGCAAAGCCATATCAAACCAAGCGATATCGCAACAGCTACCTCTACATTTGGTTTCTGCCGAAACATTGCCAGCAGTGTTTCCGTCGTCATTGGCGGTGTGATTTTCCAGAACCACATGAAATCAAGCCTTAATAAACTATCTGGTCAGCTACCGCCACAAATTATCCAGCAGTTAGGCGCAACCTCCGCCGGTGCCAGTATAGGAATTGTAAATTCGCTGTCGGAAGATCAGAAGAGGCCTGTCCTGGAGGCCTATACTGACGCTTTGCAAATGATGTGGGTATTTTATACGGTGTTGTCAGCGGTGGGGTTAGCTGTGAGCCTATTGATTGGGAGGCAGACTTTGAGGAAAGAGCATGAGGTTACGAAGACGGGATTGGATGTTCAGGTGAGAGAGCGAGACGAGAGGTTGCAGAGGGAGAAAGACAGGAAGCTTGAGAAGGAGGAAAAGAAGAGAATGGGTAATGGAACAGGAACATAGACACAAAAATGAGGTCAGTTTTGCAACTTCGTTGTACGGTACATTGTGACCTGAGCCGAGTTGGAGAATGTTGTTAGCGTCCAATCGCATGTGCATTACATAGATACATACTGTATATTAAAGATCATAACTCCATAGATATCATTATAAAGACTCAAACACTGATCATATTTGAATGAGGCCCTTCCGATCCAAATGTAAATAAATATTATTACTATTGCCCCTTTCTCAGCCAGCTTTGCATTCTCCATGTGCCGGAATTATTAATAATGGGCCTGGATTTTAACCTGGATTTTAAGTTATGCCCTGAAAATGCCCTACGGAGTTGGATCGTTTTTATGAAAGTAAAATTTATATGGAGGTTGCGACTTAAGGCGCCATTCTTTCATGTGATGATACTTGATGAGATGGGGGACAGCCATGAATCATGAATCTACAATTGTGAAAGAAGGATATTGAAGGATATTGAAGGAGAGGGATAACGATATTAATTACGCAAAGGAGAATTGGAGAATTGATTCATCCTGGTCAGCCAATCTCCGGCTTTATCATACCGTAAACATTGCAAATGTAGTGTTTTGGCAAAAAGTACGATCATAGAGAAATCATGCGACGACAGATCCTCTACATGCAGCATGCAACAATGTAAATAAGCATAGAATTGGATCTACAGTAGTTTCAAGTATACAGGACACCCCCCTCATCCAAGGCGAACCCCAGCCTGCCGATTCCTCCTCGCGGTCGCCCCCATCGCATTATTCATCCCCGTATGCTGGCTACTATCCAACGTACTCATCGCCTCTCGCTTCTTCTCCTCCTCAATCTTTTTCAGATGCTTCTCCGTCTTCATCTTCCCGCTGCCCTTGCCATGGAACTGATGCGAGAGGTGTTTGAACGCCTCTTTCTGGTCCATCAGACGCCCATGCTCATCCACATACTTTAGCTGCACGTCCGGCTTGTACTCGCGGTTGAAGATCTCCGCCATCTGCCGGGACTCGAGTTGGTCGCGCTGCTTGTTTTCCTGCCGTGCGTATTCTTCCCGGTCCCGCGCCGTCATGCGGTCGAGCTTGCCTGAGGTGCGGTCGCGTTCTCGCTGGAGACGTGCGCGCCGCTCTGCTTCCCCTTCGCGCCGTTGCTTCTCCTGTAAGAATCGTTGGCGTTCGCGATGGAGGGTGTTTAGATCGCCTGCGTTCGATTCCTTTACCAATCCACGCTGTTTGAGCATGGCGAGAGTAGAACCTAGGCCCTGGTCAAGTGTCGATTCCTCTTCTAATCCAGTAGCAGTGATATCTGCAGCTGGGGTAGTTTCGCTTCTCTTCAGGCGTTCTTTGAGGTCTTCTTCATCTTCAACATCATTATACGACCTCTCCATATCGATATCTTCGTCCCTTTCTTCTTTAACTTCGGGCGATTCTTCCTTCGGGCGCGAGACCGAGCGCTGACGCCGATCAGGTATCGTGGGGCGCTGTAGGTTTGCGACAAATTCGGATGTCTCATCGATAACCAGGCCAGGAGCGTCTTCCTCGCCATCCACGTGATCCAAATCCATCCCATTCTGTGCTT
Organism: Blastomyces emzantsi; assembly: GCA_003206725.1. Taxonomy (NCBI): domain Eukaryota; kingdom Fungi; phylum Ascomycota; class Eurotiomycetes; order Onygenales; family Ajellomycetaceae; genus Blastomyces; species Blastomyces emzantsi. Next base: position 17,314 of record QGQJ01001344.1, read on the forward strand.
GCTCTGACTCTTCCCGTAACTGTCTGGCGATATCCTCCGGGCGAACCTTCTTCCGTTTCTTGAATGCAGCTCGTCTCTGTGTCGCTAGTGATGCTTGCAAATCCTCATCATCAACGAAAGATATTTCTCTATCTGATCGTCTCGGGGCGGGGGTTGAAAGTCCAGTGCTGATAGCTCCTGAATCCACTTCCATACTGTCTCCATTGGGAGTGTCCGCAGTTTCGATGGTTGGGAATATGTCATCTTCATCCACCGCTTTCCGTCTCGTAGATTTCATCTTCTTCTTTTTCGGCTTCTTGATTTTAATCTCCGTCGCCTCTTGATAGTCTGATGGGGTAGCCGTAGTTTCGGGCATTATATCGAGGTTGACAGGCTGCGCCTTCAGCTTGGACGACACATCCTGCCGCTTCGCCACCCGCTCTTCCTCAGTCAAATCCTTAGCATCCAATGTAAACCGTTTCCTCTTCTTCCCTTCAATCTCCTCATCATACTGTGCCAAAATAGAACCGGAACCAGACCCATCAACATCATTAGGATCATACACCGGCTTCTTTTTCTTCAAAGCCAGTCTCTCATTAAGGCGCTCCCGGTCCCGCAAGTCGATATTCTCCAACTCATCCCCTTCCTCCTCATTCTCATCGATCGTCGTATCTTTAAGTGTAAGAATCTGCTCCCCTCCCTCTTCAAAATCACCCAGCTCATGCCCAACCCTCACACCTGCGAGATCCTTCGCAGTATATTCCGCAATCCGTTCCCTCTCCGCAAGTTCCTCGGCGAGTCTCTTTGCGCGCTCCTTTTCAATTTTCCGCTGCCGCTTTTTCTGCTGCAACAGCCAAGTTTTGGTATCCAAGGCAGCCTCCCCTTCAACAACCTCACCCAGTCCCTTGCCCTCGAGTTTCACCAGTTTCTGGGCATTTTCGCGGGCCCGCTTGATCGCGTCCAGTTTGTCCTGGCGCTTCTTCTTCGCTTCAGCTTCATCCTGGTATTTCTTCCAGTTGTCGTATCCCTGTGCCTGTCGCGACTCTAGTGTGCTTGCTGGTTCGTCATCCGAAGAATCTGAGTCGTTGCCATCTCTGGATGGCTTAAAGACGGGGCCATGGTTGTCGTTTGTGGTGGTGGCTCCGGGGACAGGAAGAGGTTTCAGACCAAGGGCGACTCGGATCTTATTGTTTTGCTCAATCGATAGAGCGTCCGTCATAACTGCGTAGACAAAATGTAAAAGACGGGGTTCTTAGTCAGTGGATCAAACTGTAAAAACGTGAGGTGTGTTGTCCTTGCTCTCCTCCCCTGGTGCCTCGCGACATATAAAGTCTCGCCAGCTCCGGAACTTCACCAAAATCCGACCCGAACCCAAACAGGTCTAGCGCCACTCAGAACCCAGCTACAAAAAAAAAATATCTCGAGGTCTTCTGCTTCCCTTCCTCTCTTCTTCTTCATCACAACAAATCCAGATCTGTGTCCAGCAGTCCTGATCCAGCCAGAGTATTCGTGCTCTGGTTGTGTTTCGGTTGTTATTGCTGGACAGCTCGACGATTCATGGAGCCATCAAGGGATTATTTTTACAAAAAGTTCTCCCTTTGCACCTGGTGTCAATTTCCGGTCGACAGATCTCAGAGAGAATCTCAGCGGCCCGGTTTTTCTTTATTGATCTAACACTCCGCCTTGAGCTCCCTCTCCGTTTCGGCGGGTTGGTGAATTCGGTGAGGTGGCCGGGTTCCTGCTGAGGGCGTCATATTCCACCTCCCTTTACCGATTTTTTGGCCGTCGGCTGATGAGGTTAGGGAATAACCATGACTTGCCAACATATATAATTATTCAATTCCGCCCCGTTTTACTTTTCGCTTGGACATCTGGTTTGGAGGAGGATGGGGAAGAACGAGAGTGGTCCAATAATGTTATTTCTTTCTGATATCCCACGAATCTTGAAGGAGATTTAGGCCCTCCATACCGCACTCTATTTCAGTCATGTCCATAGCTGCAAATATCCCATATCTAATGTTATCTAACACAAAACCAATAAATAAAAGAGACCCCATAATTACCATGAAAAATCCCAAAGAGAAAACTCCCGTACCCCAAGCCCATATAATAACGATCTCTAAACAAAACACCAAGTATTCTGTAACGGGTATAGAGAATAGAAAAAAAAACAAAACAAAACAAAACAAGAACCACAAAAAGAAAACCCTACAGCAGCTTCAACCCCCCCGTAACCCCATCCACAACCCCCTTCGGCCCCAAGATGCCCAACACAGTCCGACTCCCACTGGCAATCTGCGTCCGGCCCGCGTCCTGAATAACCTGCGCACACAGTCCCAAACTGACAGCCTGCGCCTGCAACACCAACAGCTCCTCCTCACTCTTAACCTGCAGCGCGACCTTGGCCTGCCCACCACGCTCCCAGCGTTTGAGGATGGGCGAGTCCGGCGCACGGGCGAAGTAGTATTTGTAGCAGGCGAGGGTGGCGTGGGAGCATTGGGCGGCGATTTTTCCTGGAGGGGAAATGAGGTTTTTCAGTTTGATTTGCCGTTAGGTTTTTAAATGCGAAGGTAACTTAGCAGGGCGCGGTGAATGAAAGAAAGAGGGGAAAAGAGAGAAAGAAAGAGAAGAGCAATTCAGGACCAAAAAGGAAGAAAGAGAAGAAGAAAAGAAAAAAACGAACCTTTCCCCATCCCCAGATCCGTCCGCACAACAAGCACAAGCTTAACCTCCTCTGTATTCCCCTCGAACGCAGCTATCTCACCCCCTCCCCCGCCCTCCTCCTCCTC
>QGQJ01001345.1:0-14072 GCA_003206725.1 Blastomyces emzantsi
TCCTAAACCCCCCCCCCCCTTTGGCCAACTTATCCAGGATCAAATTGAATCAGCTTGACTCATGAGAGCTGCAAAGAAGGAAAAAGCAAAGAGACAAGGAAGAAAGAAAAATCTGACATGGTTGTGGGGCCGAACGCTAGGTTCTTATCTGATTAACTTGCTGTTTACACCTTCAGCGAGAAAAGGACTTCCAACTTCGACGCTATGCACCACATTGACGGAATGATGCATGATAATGAGATTCAATCGTATACCGGTGATGCTCCGCCACGTAAACGACGGCGCCCGGCGTTGGCCTGTGATCAGTGTCGTCGCCGGAAAATCAAATGCGACCAAAAAGTGCCGTGCGATCAATGCCGCCGGTCCAAGAGCCTCTCGATACATGCATGCTCGTATACTCATGCCCATACTCCTGCTGGTTCTTCTTCTGCTTCTTCTGCTAGATGTTATGGCAGCCCACAACCACAACGTCTTTCAGCTATCCAAGCTCCCCCAGCCCCTATCGTGCCTATTTCACAGATAAGCCGCCCTGGGAACTTCCCATCATACCCCTCACCCTCTACTGCAAATGTATCGGACCTGAGTACACATGCAGATGATCAAAGAAGTGATGTCACCGGATCTATCCGCAATGTTGCCCAGGACCTTCAATCTGAAGCAACAATTCAGGCGCTCGTCGATCGGGTCCGTTTGCTGGAGAAGAAGCTGGCCCAGTCTACGAGCACGAGCTCCGTTGCTGCTTCTATTTCACCGGGAGGCCGACCTTTGGAACTGTTGGAGGATCGTGAAACCTTGCACGCTCCTGTGAGAGGGACCTTCTCGAAGACCAGATTTTTCGGGCAGAGTCACTGGATGAATTGTGCGAAGGAAGTGAGGACAACTCCTTTTCATTTTATCGGCCCCACCCCTTTCGTTTCCTACTCTTAACTTCTCACTTTCTTCTTAAATGCTGCTGATGCCGAGGGAGTTGTGTGCATCCTACGCTCCTAGTCAAATAGATTCGCTAACTGAAGCCAAAGTTCAATATAGTATACAGCTTAAAACATCGGCTTGAAGTAGAGGATAATTCTGGGATATCCAGAATGATGGATCGATGTAAGACCTTAGCAAGAGCTATAAAAGTCAGACGTCCAATACGCCAGCCAGATTATCCGGACATGAAAGATTTGGTTCCACCGCGTGAGACGGCGGATCAGCTCGTCTCGGGGTATCTTCGCACCTTCGAGTCTGTTTATCGAATCTTACACGTGCCCACTTTTCAGCAGGAATATGTCCAATTCTGGAATTCCCCTCAGTCTGCGAGTCAGGCTTTTGTGGCGCGATTGCTTCTTGTCATGGCCCTAGGAACTTGCTTCTATAAAGGCCCCGAAAGCTCCATTACACCTCGGATAACGGCAGCGCCGTGGATTTATGCTGCCCAGGCATGGTTGGGAGGTCCTTCTGAGAAATCTCGCGTCAATATTGCTGGCGTCCAGATACACTGCCTTCTACTTCTAGCTCGACAGAGTTGTGCGATTGATGGTGACCTAACTTGGATATCGGCTGGCTCTCTGTTGCGAGCAGCAATGTACGTTGGTTTACATCGAGATCCACAATATCTTCCAAAAATGCCAGTCTTTCAGGCGGAGCTACGGAGAAGGCTGTGGGCTACGGTTCTGGAACTTTGCCTCCAGTCAAGCATGGATGCGGGAGGGGCGCCTCTAGTTTCCCTTCAAGATTATGACTGCGAGCCACCGTCCAACATCGATGATCACGATATGAGCACTGATGACCTCGCAACTGTCCCATACGTCACAAATGGATTCACCCACACCAGCGTCCAAATCGCGCTCGTGAAGTCTTTCTCTATAAGACTCCAGATGGCAAAGGCAATGAACGATATATGCTCCGAGCCTTCGTATGATGAAGTGCTGAGACTCAGCGGCAAGCTCACCACCATCCAGCGTGACAATTCGCTTCAACTTTTCAACGCAACCCATCACTCGCAAGACGGAGCCTCACAGCCGTCTGCCTTCCAAACCCAATCCGTCTCTCTTCTCACCAACAGGTTTCTGCTTGCTCTACACCACCCTTTCGCTGTCAAGGCGAAAACCAACCCAAAATATTACTTCTCCCGTAAAATATGCCTGGATGCCGCTCTCCACATTCTTTCGCCAAATAAACGTAACCACAGCCAGGATAATCATGAGAATGCCACCGCCAACACGAACTGCGACGACGATGATTTTGACCGCCTAAAATTCCACGCCGGAGGCTTCATCCGCAGCTCCGTCATCTACGCACAATTCACCGTCTCCCTCGAGCTCATCTACCAACTCCAGGAAGATATGCCAGGGTACCTCTCATCAAACACCGCGTCGATACCCGCCTCCTCGTCGTCGGCTACACAAACATGGCGAAGAGAACTTCACACCGCGACCGATAACTACATGCGGCTAGCGAGGGCGCGGATCCAGGCGGGGGAAACGAATGTCAAGGGTTATATATTCTCAGCTTGTGTGCTGGCGCAGATCAAGGCGATGGAGTCGGGCGTGACAGAGGTTGAAGGGCCCATTATGGAGGCGGCGAAGGAGGGACTGGATCAGTGTTATCTTTGGCTGAAGGAGCGAGCAAGGCTGCTTGGAGAAAGAGAAGTGGAGGAGGTGGAGGAGGTGGAGGATGAAGATACGGGGTTAGATACCTATAACACTATATATGGCGAAGGTGGTGGTAGTGCTGAATCTGAGAGTCAGAGGATCGAGTGGGCCGATTGGGTAAGTTATTTTTTATTTATTTTTTTTTTTTTCCCCTTTCTATGTTTGGTATTCTCGTTCGGGGTTTTTTGCCCTTTCTTCCTTTTTTTCCCCCCTTGACTCTTTTGGGCGTTCCGCCCAATTTTATCAGACCATTTTGAATTCGGCGTACTAATATCTAAATCTCCCTTGCTAGGGTTCTCAATTTCTCTTTGACATACCGGATTCATGGTTATTTTCCGGAATTCCGTCTGGGGATCTGTAATATGGGGAGCTTCCTTTTCCGGAGCGTGCATTGAATAGAATTGCTATTGCTTCCCGTTTCTCTTTTCAGGATTTTCCTCGCAAGGAACTGATCAACATGGAACGTTACACGAAATGGGGCGTTGGGGGAAATATACCGGATGTACATCTGTATTGTGTCTATTTTTATCTGCCTGGCTTTCTTGCTTTCTGCATGAACGGTCGCCACTCATGTCACCCCCAAAACGTCGATCCCTGGGTATGCACGCCATCGCTGACACCACCCGCTATCCAGTCTCTGTGGGGCTGTCGCGCGGTTGGGCCTTGGCTTTCACGACCATCAATTCCCGCATGGGATCTGACCGCAAAATGACGAACGGGCCACTTATCGCGACCGTTCCAGTCGCATGCCAGCTTGCTTGTGCTTGTGTATCTTGACTTGATCCGCCCTTGCAATCATTTGCGTTTGATGAACGGGTTTTCTGCTAGCTATTAGATTGACACCTCAATAAGTCAATGTAGCGATAAACATTATTAATTATGATAGGAATCGAAGCGTCGAAGCACTTGTCTTGTACAGAGTATCCGCGATGGCTTGTTGGTGAGCTCTAATCCTAGTGACTGGTGCTAGCTCTATATCGTAGAGGCCCCCGCTTCGGGCATCCAATAAATGTCTCACTGTATTTAGTTCATGGGGATTGGTTTATCCACAGACGCTTTTGGTTTCACTTCCTTAAAGTCGGGAATTTGGGTGTACATAGTAGATGTGAAGGGTAGCACTTGGTGAGCGAAATATCTGTTTCAAAATCATGTAAAGTCCTAGCTGTATGTACATTATTGTGGTTGGGCGGTGCTCTTTGCTGGCTGTTTTCGGCCCCTTGCCCTAATTCATTTTGATGTTTTGGGACAAACACCGCAGACAAGAAGTATGCGGAGTAACAACAACAACAACAACTACAACCACTACAACTACAACAACTACAACAACTACTACAACAACCACACAAACTCGAGAGAACAACCAACGGCGAGGAAAAAACAAATATCCCACGATTTTTTTTAGCCTCGGACAACTGCCCCAAACTCTGCTGTGACTCCTGGCCTCCGAGGCTGACAGCTGCAGATTAATGTCCGGGTATTGATGGTTGGACTCAGTACAGCCTGTAACAACATGTACATACTGTGCAATAATGCCCCAGACTGATCACCTGAAGAATTAATAAGAAACGAGACCAGCGGGGATTTGCTCCAAGGCGATTGATTACCCAGCCACCCAGACGAGCAAATCATCGGCGTCGAGCACGGAGTCCACTTGCAGCCTCGCTGGCCGGCTGCAGACTCAGCGTCATCAATTGCTTGGCCCCTTTTTCTCCGCCCACCCGTAGCTTGGCCTGTTCCTCAATCTGCGGGCGTGCTCCCCATGACATGACAAGGACCATGATATGAGAATGCCTCCGGTATCCCAACTTGTCGGTGAATCCCCAGTGTGTTGTCGCTCTTATGGCTCTTGGCAGCTGTGCGGAGTAGAATATACATACAAGGGCCGCTCCTGGTTTGCGCCAACCACCCTGGGGCGGCGGTCTGGCAGGTTTCTTCTTGTCGTTCTCAACTTTGTACGGAGAGCCTCATCATCCTGCCCTGGGATTTGAAATGCGCAAATATATATATATATATCGGAATACGAGCCGGGCAGGCTGACTGACTCTTTTGCAGCGGTTTGCATTTGAATTTGAAATTCCCATCTGCACATAGGTTTAACTGTTAAATACCTCCCTGCTCTTATGTTGCCGCTCTTGTCGCCGCCATCTCTAGCTTATTTTGGGTCAAAATTCTCTCTCAATCTCCCCATCACACATGGCTCACCAGCAACCCCGGTCTAGTGAGCCAGGTTTAACCCTGAAAGGAGAAGCATAATTAAAAGATATGTTAAAATACACGTACGCATCGCTTGGTGGTTCTCCTCCTGATTCTTAGGATATTACCTCTCAAGCCCCTTTCGTCCAGACGATTCCCATTATTGTTTCATTCCTGTGCTCCACCAGCCTTTGCCGCTTCCGGCGCATTGTTTAATTTTGCCTTCATCCCTCGTGGAGATCTACTATGAAACAGAAAACATAGCAAAGTCTGATTTTAAACCCGCAGCTTGCTCTTTGTTCCGGTTACTTACCGAGTTTTCGGGCGTGTCCTCCGCCGCCAACATCAGCTAATTCTACTAGGGCAAGTTAGGCCCCCGCTTGACGCCATTATTTGGGTAGGTTAATGGTCTCTGTTCATATTTCTTGGAATCTTTTAACTAATCTTCATCCGTCATCTTTGGTATGAGAGCAACCGCCCAGTCTTTTCTCCCCCCACTACCGGAAACAGAGCACAAATGTTTTCTTGCAGATATATTACTATTAGTTTATTAAATGTTTGCGGGTCGCTGTATTCAACTTCGTTCGTTTTCCCCCCGCAGGGTCTGCAGCAAATCTTTAAATATAGAAGATTAATAGAAATACCTTTCTCAGGAGGCCAAATTTCGGCGAGAACCTATTGCCATCTGTGTAACGAACGGCGAACGGCCCAGAGGTCTCCAATTTTCCATTTTTCTATACAACCGCGAGATTTCTTCTTCGACCCCTCTCTATATCATATCTACTAGCTCCGAGCGCCCTATTTTGAGGTCCCGATATGGGACTCCAATTAGAGATCTCCTCCATTAGCACACAGATATCCCCCACCCCCTAAAACCTCTTCATCGGCTGGCTCGCCATCAAGCGATACAATGAGACTCTTTGAACCCTTCATAGACCCAGGTGCCGCCTCTGACCGCTCCTCCTCCGAACTCGACAATATCACCACCGGTACAACGAACCGCAAAGCCTCCCAGGCCACTGCGAGTACAACAACCCCCTTCCCGACACAACGGCAGCACTCATTTCTCCACTCACGCCGCGAATCGCTCACAGCGGCCGAGCGTGCGCGAAGAAACCTCAATGCCAAACTCGCCAATCCGCTCGCAGGCCTCAGCCATGGCACCCTCATGAAGCGCGGCGGCCGCTATGCCCGTCAGCACCAGATTGGCGATGAGGAGGATATCCGTGCTTTTGAGCTGGGTGCGGTGCTGGCGCAGGCGCCAGAGAAGTATGAGAGTGTCGAGGGCTTGACGGAGAAAGAGTTGCAGGTGCTGAGGGAGGAATTTACGAATCGATGGTCGCAGCCGCGACTCATGTATTTGGTTATTGTTCTTTGCTCGCTCAGTGCGGCAGTTCAGGGAATGGGTTAGTTGGTTTATTTCCTTTGCTACTGCTTTCTTCTAGCTTTTTTTTTTCCTTCCTAGTTTCTTGAGTCCTTGTTGACTGCTCAATTGTCTCTTCCGTTTCCTCCCTCTTCTTCATTCCCCCCCCAATTTTGAGATTTGCAATTTCCCCCCACCTCCGCCATTTGATTTTCTAGAATGTGTTTTGCTTTTTCATGTTTTCGGCCTTTAATTTTTCCCTTGTTCCGTGGTTCGTGCATCGCATTTAAAGGTTGAAAGCTTAAAGCCACAAGGCACTCTATTTCTTTATCTAAACTAACGGAACATCCACTGACAAAACCTAAAGACGAATCCGTCGTAAATGGCGCACAGATATTCTACAAATCACAATTCGGCATCGGCGGCCTTGATTCTCGCTCAACGTGGCTTGTCGGCCTAGTCAATGCAGCACCATATCTATGCTGTGCTTTTATCGGCTGCTGGCTCACCGTACCTTTTAACCACTGGTTCGGTCGACGTGGGACCGTATTCATCACTTGCGTCTTCTCTGCCATCGCGTGTTTCTGGCAGGGCTTTGTGAACTCATGGTGGCATCTATTCATTAGCCGTTTTGCGCTGGGGTTCGGCATTGGGCCTAAGTCTGCCACCGTGCCCATCTATGCCGCCGAGACCACCCCGCCAGCCATTCGTGGTGCCCTCGTGATGCAATGGCAGATGTGGACTGCTTTCGGTATTATGCTCGGTTATATGTCTGATCTGGTCTTTTTCAATGTGCCCGATACGCCCAGCGTAACTGGCCTGGGGTGGCGTTTGATGCTTGGATCAGCCATGTTCCCTGCCGTGCTGGTATGCACCTTTGTCTTTGTTTGCCCCGAGTCACCACGCTGGTATATGAGCAAAGGCAGCCATTACAAGGCATATCGCGCCATGTGTCGCTTGCGGTTTATTAAAGTACAGGCTGCGCGCGACCTATTTTACATGCACACCTTGCTTGAGGCAGAGTCGACGATGAAATTGGGCCAGGCGAAAATCCTCGAACTCATAACCGTCCCCCGCAATCGACGCGCCCTTATCGCATCGGAGATTGTCATGTTTATGCAACAGGTACGTGCCCTACTTATGCATTGCGAAGAAAACTCAAAACCCAATACTGACAATTTCCATCCCAGTTCTGCGGTGTAAACGTGATAGCCTACTACTCCTCCGAAATTTTCCTGGACGCCGGCTTCTCCCAAAAAGCCGCGTTAGCAGCCTCGTTCGGCTTCGGCGTGATAAACTGGCTCTTCGCCATCCCCGCCGTCTATACCATCGATACCTTTGGTCGTCGCAACCTTCTCCTCGTCACCTTCCCTCTCATGGGCCTCTTCCAGTTGCTGACCGGATTTTCTTTCTGGATTCCCACTGACGGTTCCGAGACCATGCGCAGGGCCCACACCGGCTGCGTCGCGCTGGGCATCTACCTGTTCGGCATCGTCTACTCGCCGGGTGAAGGCCCTGTGCCCTTCACGTACTCCGCCGAAGCGTACCCGCTCTACGTGCGTTCGCATGGCATGGCGCTGGCGACGTCGACGACGTGGTTCTTCAACTTCATCCTGGCAATTACGTGGCCGAGTCTGAAGAATGCGTTCAAACCGCAGGGTGCGTTTGGGTGGTATGCTGGGTGGAATATTGTGGGGTTCGTGCTTGTGTTGTTGTTCATGCCGGAGACGAAGGGGAAGACGCTTGAGGAGCTGGATCAGGTGTTTTCAGTGCCGACGATGGTGCATGCGAAGTTTGGAGCAGGGGAGTTGGTTTACTACTTTCGGAGGTATGTGTTGCGGCAGAAGGGGTTGAAGAAGGTGGAGCTTTATGAGAGGGATGAAACCGGGGAGAAGAGGAGGGGGATGAGGAGGGATCGAAGTGAAAGCGATGGCACGGGTGCTGATCCTGACGCTGAGGTCAAGGTTAATATCAATGGGAGGGGTCAGGAGTTGAGTGACGAAGGGAGGTTGGAGAATGGGTGATGTGGATTTGAAGTGTAAGTATTTGCTGCACATGTTTTATATTTTATGTTTTATGATTTTCCTATAAGAATTACCATGCATGCATGCATTTATGGGATGGGGTCTTTTTCGTTTGTTTAGAGATACCTATTTTGTTCTATTTCTTTGCACATATATCTGTCCATAATGCGGCTTTCTATTTACCACCAGATGACATTTTGTGTTTACATGCGGGCGCAGGAACAATCATTATTTGCAGTCCTTCTAATCTCTGTCCCATTCTAAAGTTTATTCTCCTACTGGTTTATTATTTAGCGGCCTAACTATATTAATGGTGAACTGAACACCACTTTTCATATATATTACAGAAGGTCACGATATATGATTGATTAGCAGATAAGAAATTTTAAGAAATATTTATTTATTCTAGCTATTGCGAGCTCCTTTTAATTCAGCAGTAAAAATACTTAGTTTTGATAGACTAGACCGCTCCAGGACAGAGCAAGTAAGTTCACAGGATATCCACGCCGGATGTTGTTCATGACATAAATATCTACAAGGTCTTCAGGACAAGTTAGTCTATGATCTGCAGAGGGTTGATATGAGAGAAACGGTGGAAAGGAGAGAGGATGAGTCAGACAGCAGTTGGTAATGTTTACTATCCACATTCTTGTTTCGGAACAGGTCTGTGTGAAAATTTGCTTCATCATAAGAAGTGAGTGGGGCAGGGGATATGAATTGGGGTTGGTACGTGTGTGGATCAATATTTGAATAAGAGGGAATGTTTGAACATACCAGTTACTAATGAGAGGCTTGCCATGATTTTTTTTTTTCTACTAGGCCAATCCTAGTTCTTCGGTTTCTGGAAGAAATTGTCAATTCGTTGCTGTGTTGTGTCATGCTTTGAGCTACCCACGCCCGGAATCCGCCTAAGATTTTTGAGATGTTCTCTCCCATTTATCGTTAGGATTGTCAGCATACGGCCATGCAACAGCAGGCTCTGAGCATCATTTTTTGCTTCAGCTTTGTTGGAACCATCCATGGTATCCTGAGATTGATCACTCTCCATCGCTGAAGTTGGAGTTATGAGGGCAGTTTCTATCCGTCCAATGTCAAGTTCCAGGTAGCCAGTATTAGACCACGACGAAATGCGTTTTGTGACCTCGACGCCTGGCGCAAGAACAACATGGTTCGATAGAAACAGCCGCGAGAACGCTTCCCACAGTGCAGACAGCAAAATGCCGTGAGACACAACCGCAATAGCTTGAGCAGCATGCCCCGCATCAAGCATCACTGGCAGCAGATGGTTGGAGAGAAAGGAATCCGCCCGCGAAGCGACAGAGGCATGTGGCTCCGGCTCTCCAGCTGTTTCAGAAACGGAATTCGCGGTTCCTTCTCGCGCGGTAAGCCATGATTTTCCCTCTAGAGCGCCAAAGTCCCTTTCCCTTAGGACGGGTAGGACGATAGGTAGTAACCGAGACGAATCTCCTTCCCGCTCCACTCCGCCAGCAAGACCACAGATGCCCTCAGCGGTCATACGAGCCCGCAGCAGATCCGAAGAGAAGACCGTGTTAAACACAATTCCCTGTGTCTTAAAATGGAGAGCTAGCCGCTGGATTTGTAGCATGCCATGGTTCGTTAAAGCGGAGTCTGTTGTTCCTGCGCTGAACAGAGCGTAACCATTTTGTGTGAGCAACAGCCCACGCCCTCACAAAGAGATTATTAAAGGGCAAACAGAAACGGCATCATACTAGACCTGGGCAACATTGTGCTCTGACTCGGCGTGGCGGATGAGGAAGAGTTTCATCCTAGGCGACGGAAGAGGTCAAGGGAGAGAGAGACTGAATGTTCATTTGCTAGTTAGCTGGAGCTGTAGGAGCATTGTCGAGCGTCGTACAAGTAGGAACACGGCGCAATCTTTCCACAGACATAGATAATTGTTTTAGGAAACGCACAAATAAATAAATAAAAATATCCAGAGAAAAAATAGACAAGCATTGAAGGAAGAGAAGGAAATTTTTCGCGGGTTTTATACGCAGGCTCTGTTAGCGCCTTGGCATTGTCGTCCCTCTCGACCTCACATCGATTCGTCGTCTCCTTTCGTCGTGCAAACAGCACAACTTCGCAGCCTCAACATGGCCACTTACACATGTTACAGTGGCAGAACAGCCAGCAGCTTATCTTGATGCGTGTAGCATATACTCTTCGTCGTTTCCTCGAAAAAACTTGGCATATATACCCCCATAATGCCTGAAAAAGGGCGAAACCCTTCCAACATAAGATGCTACAAACATGGGCCTGGAGCGCTTTTCCTTCGTCAGACGGACGTCCTGGACGCCGTTATCTATCTTGAAGAAGCATTTGAATTGACGGGTCTATTCACTCTGGGTCATTTTCCTATGCCGTCTCCTACTGGCAGAAATATCAAGGAGGGAGATAAACCGGGTTTCGCCCTGTCCATCTCAGATTTCTTCCTATAAGCTGTAATCGCCGTTTACTGAGCTTGATGGAAGGGATACGTTTATTCTCACGGAACCTAGCTGTAAGGGCTTCTTACTGGGCGATCGTTTAACGTCTTCCAATTTTTCATAATCCAAGGTCGTTTCACCCTCGCTAGCTCCCACTTCTATTGTTGAATCTGTCTAATATCAGCCGAAGGGCTCTCCGTCTGTTTGCTGCTTCTTAATGTGGCATGATAGCCACAGCGTATCATTTTGCTAGCCTGGCGCAGAATTTGTTTTCGACGCACAACTTCAAGTGGCTGTACGATTCGCCGGAACCTGGCTGCGTTATTGAAGCCAGCGTCCAAGCCTAGGCTGCAGTTTCTCCTTCGAAGCTTCAATTAACCTATTCATTGATGCTAATATATACATGCCTATTAGCAAGTGCTAGTTGTCCTGAATGTCCAGTTCTTATATATGTCACTTCATCTCCACGGGACGATCGGTGTTTTTGCTTGGGTAGACGAAGCCAACGGTGGGTGAGGCCTACGATTCCTCACTATTGGGTTATTTGCATCTGATATCCCAACTACTCTTTGATTCTTCTCGGGCTTATTGAACCATCACATATCTAAATTTCATTGATTTCACCGCATTTTTCACTTTCAGTTATAACCCCCATGAGTCGAGTTGCCGAACTACACCCCCCCGCTTGGCGAATTAGTCGGCCAAACCAGCTCTGACGCACCACATTCAAATCACAAAGCGGAATTCGATATATCCCAACCACACTGCGAGTCATCACCTTATCGCCTGTATAAAGTGGACTAATTGCAGTCATGCCATATTCTCACGACGAATTCGCAGCTGCTCTTGAGATTATCAGGGTAGAGAGGTCAAAACCGACCACACATGGCATACCCTACCGTTACTTGGAGGATTGCATTAAATACGACCTTCGCTACAGAGACCCATTGAAATGCCCTTCAACTTGGGTTGATGATGATGACAGCGGGGACTTTGAATTATACGATGATAGCCACCCCAGAAAGTCCCGGCGCCCACCAAAGCGCAAAGCCAGTGGACCTCCAACTACATCGGAACCGCCAATAAGGAAGGTGAAAACCAGTAACGATATCACTCCTAACCAACCGCCAGCTATCGAAGACCCATCTACTGTCAATTTGAAATTTAAATCGCAGACGTCGAAATGTTTTCTTACCGCACTGGGGAAAACTGAAAATAAATCTGTGTCCTCATCTGCAGACGTTGGCACTGGATCTAGTAAGAAAGCTCCGCGAAAAACACCTCCCAAAGCAGCGAGCATGTCCCCGCCCGCTGGTAGTGGTTCTGTGGGCGACGATAGGTACGAAATCCGATAAAAGAGCAATAGAAAATAAACGTGGTCAGTAAAAAAGAGACTAACAAATATCTAGCAGCGTAACGGTAGTTAGCAAGGGCAGCCAGGAAACGTTGACTGAAAAGGAGTTAGGAAGTCTTTATGAACCCCTTGGTTCTCAGGATGCCTGCACATCTATTAAACTCCATGGACAAGAGGCTCAATATTCGCAACATACATTCATCGTACCGTTTAGCAAAATGGGTAAGTGATCCATGCCCCGCTACCATCGATGGGCAGCCAGAAAACCTGCGCTTGCTAACCCCTGCATAGTAGAGGATGCCATTCTACAATCGAACATATGCACCAGCATGGAGCCAGGACCGGAACAGCACCATTCACGGGAAGATCACACACCACTCCCGCCATTAGAAAATCCGGCCCTATCGCAGATAGCAACCCCTTCTTTAGAAGAAATATTATTGCGGGAACTTTCTAAGACATCCGCTGAGACTAATCTACCCGTAGTATCAGAGGCAGCCCCTTGTATCCCGAAATCCACAAAGAAAACCCCAGCCAAGCGCACCACAACAGCTACAAACCTTCCGTCAGCAACCCCCTCAGAGACATCGGATTACAGCAGCATCATCCCCAATATATCATCCGTCAAGCGCCGCAAACATCGTACCGCGGGCCCAATAACCAAAAGGATCAGCACCTCCTTCGCCCACCCAATAACCTTCACACACATCCCTAGCCCCGATGACCCCAGACGGTGCCACTGGTGCCAGGATTTCACCTACGGGATTCTAGGCCTCGGCCAAATACAGGTGGAGGTTCTCGACCGCCGCGACGGCAAGGGTTATGTAGAACTCAGCACCGGCCACGCCTCCTCAGGCTACGAGCCAAGTCGCATGTGCTACAAGTGCGCGCTATATCGCGTCGCAATCCTCGAATGCAACACCGCCTACCCTGCAACTCATTCCGTAGTCCCAATACCGGGCATGGACGAATCAAGCTTCGACATGGCGACGGCGTTTAACTTTCTGTTCGCGGCTGAAGATGGTGGCGGTGATGGTGGGTGCGGACCGCCGCCGCACCGATCTGCACCGGGCAATCCTTGGTGTAGTATTTGTGTGAATCCCGCTTTCTATAAATGTGCAGGAAAGCCAGCGGAGGGCTCTGTTATCAAGAGTTTAGTGGAGATGGAGATGGACGTTGGTATGAGGGCGGGTGCGGGCGCGGCGGTTTGTGATGCGCTGCCGCACAGTTGCGGGCTTTTGCTCTGCGGGCAGTGCGCGTCGTTGATGCGCCAGTCTAAAGGTAGATTGGGACCGACGGTCGAGAAAAGGAAGAAGGAAAGGGTGGAGATGAGGGCGGACATTGAATTTTTGAGCACGTCCAGCGCGCTTTATCAGACGTATGAAAGGAAGGCTGTGGGTCTTTGGTAAAGGCTTCAACTAGCGGTGGGGGATCGGGTCATTTCTTTTCTCGTTGGGATGGATGGATGGATAGATTTGATATTTTGGATGCTCTGTTTTCGTCGAATATCCCGTATTTTTCATCTGTGTTTCGTTGCAGTTATTCCAGGGTTTGGTCCATATGAGGCGTAACTTTGTTCCACCTTCGGCATACCGAATAATTTGGACTTTTTAAACAATTTCAGTCCTCTTTTTTTTTTTTTAACCCACCGTGACAGCGATGACATCATCCCTGGGGTGACAATAAAGCAGAGTTCGTGGCAATAATCCATTTTTTCATGTGGCGTTTGGCAACGTGTGTGCTGTGTTGATATTGTCGAAATCTTTCCCTTTTCCACAGAAAGAACGACGACAGCAGAAAGAAAGTATTTAAAGTATTTCCTTCTATCAATTGATGCAGAACGGGGTTTTGCCGTCTGCTGAGACAATAATTGCCCGCCATTGCCCGCCATTGCCTGCCAGGCTGACCCTCCCCCTCCCCCTCAGCCCATCCATCCACCCGTTCTCACACAACCCCTATTTCCCTTCGGCCCCGCCCCAAGTCCGCCGCCCACATCTCGGCCCACTCCATATTATTTAAACTCTCAGCGGGTTCCTGGCGCCAGCAGGCAATAAT
>QGQJ01000135.1:0-17448 GCA_003206725.1 Blastomyces emzantsi
GATGGATGGATGTATGTTTGTATGTGGTTTGAACATGCGTCACTATATATATATATATATATATATATATATCTCCAGGATAAGTTATAGGAGGCGAGGAGGGGATCAACTAATAAGTCAGAGAGAGGCTAATGAAGAGGCGCTGATTACTTTTTTTTTATTTTTATTTATTTTTAAAATTTATTCATCGAGGGCATAGTTAGCCAGTTGAGTTGATTAGCTAGAGAGTAACTAGACGCGGGCTTTTTAGGCAGTGTAGGTTCAGACATTGCTTTTTTACTTTTTGCTTTTTCTTATATTAACTTGCTGTGGAATTCACAGTGATGTGTGTGTGTGTGTGTGATGTGGCCGGATGAGATGAATTTTTTTCCCTTAGTATGGTGTTGCTTTTTTGAGTTACCTTGCTTTTGAATTATTTTTACTTTATTATTATTATTATGACTCCTTTCTTTCTCCTGGCTGAAAGCTAATAATAATAATGAGTTGTTTCAACATCTTTTTTGTTTCCTTGTTTCCGTTCTCGGTCGTTCCGAGGATGAGCTGTTTGCATAACTAATTTGAATGGTTTATGACATGAACGCGTGGTACATAAATGACTCTGATTGTGCACGGGTGTTTTTTTTTTCTTTTTCTGATTGGTTCTTGTAGCCCTGTTAGGGAGCGGGGGAGGAGATGGAATAAAATGAAAGATCCTCCTGAGTTCTGGATGCAGGCTCATTCCCACTTTTTGCCGGTGGCCTGATGCCAAGCCTGAAATATTTTTGGTATGGAAGAGTAATTATCCGAACTTTATTTTAACGACGCTTATTTATTGGCTGCAACAGCCGCCCATATCTTATCTGATCATCTAATCAGCTTACCCCCGCCTCCCTCCACGGGTAAGTTGCTACTTCCCACCAAGCATATTTTGATTCTTGATTGTTGATAGATCGCTCTGATCACATGGTCTTTTAAACAAAGAGAAGATCTGCTTTTCTTTGGCAGTGTAGTCGTCACTTATATTTCAGAGTCTGCATTTGGATCCGCGTGACTTCCCCGCTCTCTGTAGAGGCCTCGGTTCCCGTCGTCAACTATTACGTTTTGAGGGTGCCCGCTCTGGCGGTTCAAGGGCGAAAATAGCCATCGCCATCAATATACGAAAAAAAAAAACACGCATCGATCTACGAACTAACCATGTGGTCGTTGAGCATCCTCGCTCTCACCGAGCTCCTCCTTTTCTCCCTCGTCGCAGCACTCCCGCCATACATGCGGTTCGCCCCGATGGACAGAGCAGCACAAGTCCCAATCACCCCCAACGAGAAACCAGAGCTTCCAAATCTTCAAGATATAACAGCGAATCTACCACATCCAGCCGACCTCGACGACGAAGATGACCCCATCCATAGGCCGGAATATACCTTCCCGAGCTGGGACACGACCCACCTCCTCGCCCGGCGTCTTCTTGCCCTGTCAACCACCGGCGTCCTATCAACCGTCTACCCACCTAGCTCATCAGTGCACAGAACTTCGCTGGAAGGAGTCCCCATCGGCCTCCCAGATTACATTGCGGATTGCGCAAACGACCCATCGAGCGAACTGACCGATCTTCTCGGGCCCGGAAACCCGCTGATCCTAGCATTGAATATCGGCACCACCTTCCGCAATACAAAGGCTGGCTCCAATATTTCTCTATCTATCGACTGGTGGCATCGGCGGGCTCAGGCTGCTGGGGAAACTGGTGTTTTTGGTGGTGGTGTTGTTGTTGGGCATGATGCTCTCCTAACCAGGGCTGAGCTTCCCCGTTTGTCTCTCCTGGGTTCCCTTGTTCCACTAGAGAATCTGCCGGATACCACTCGTACAGCTGCTGAGAAGTGTTTCCTTGCTGCCCACCCTGACGCTGAGTGGTGGTTGCCAGGCCACGATGACGCTGCGCATAGAGGCTATTGGGCGAAGTTGGTTGTCGAAGAGGCTTTCTGGGTTGGGGGGTTCGGTGACAGAGCTAGGATTGGGTGGTTGGATCCTGGCACTTGGAAGTCGGTGACGCGGGATGGGAAGAAAGGAAAACAAGGGTGGGCTGATGTTAGATTGCCTGGGGAGTAAATGGGGGAATGGCTATATGTGGCCGTCTTGGTAATGAAATTGGTGCTGCTAGAATCTCGACAAACTGTGGCAACGTGGCAGCAACAAGCCTCGATAAATGCTCGATAAGTACATCCATTAAGTGTTTAAGAATATTTGGCCTCTGGAGCCGGAGCTACCGATCGCACCACTATGTCTGAATCATTGAGTTAACACTTGGGCAGTGGCGATCTTTTGGGAAAACGAGATAAACGATTCGGATAACCAGTTTACAATGATGTATTAGATAACTACAGAACAACCGTTGAGATAGTCAACTGAAACAAACTTCACGTTCCTAAACAACAGATACCTACACAAATAGTCACATATCCAAGGTAAAAAAATGAAACCACTCAAATAATTCCATTCACATCATGTTCACTATCATCTCCCGATTCGTGGTCGCTATTAACTTCACCCACAGTACCGTCTGCATCGCCTCCGCTGGGCTCACGCTCGCCCATGCGATGGAATAAGTGAGCGCTTTGCTCGCCGCTACTGCTATCAGAGGATGAGGCGTTGGCGGATGCGGTACGCCCAATAGAAGCGGGAGACTCATATATTCTACGTGAAGATGGTCGCAGAGAGATTGGCGAGGGATCAGATACTGTTTTGGGGTCGGGCGGGGCAGTTAGCAGTAGTTGTCGGCCACGACTAATATTGTTAGTCGGAGCAGCGTAGGGGTGGATTGGCCGTTGTCTACTTTTCTCACCCTCTTTGTTCGGTTCATTAGATCTCGTTTGTAAGTTATTGCTCGTGGGCCAGGACGGATCGGGTGGGAGGGGAGGATACCCATATAAGGCTGCTGGGTCATAAGAGTCGACAGGAGCGGGGTCAGGAGCAGGAGGAGCACGAGCAATAACTACCGCTGCTGGCATGGGGTTTGTTGTGGCGACAGGTGATTGCCGGGGGGGAAGCTCGCTGCCTTGATATGTTGTCAACCGATTCAATGTCGACAAAACGAGGGCAGTTTCGTCTGAGGATCTTGGCCCTTGCCCTTTCTCCAGGTTTATCTTTACGGTTCGTTCATGCATATCATTATCCGGGATGTTAGTCTGTCGCCGGTGTGGTATTGAATGACGTTTTCGAAGACGAATATAGCTCCGGTCACTCTCCCACGCGTCGTCATCGGACAAATTCATGGGGTGCGCAAAGCGACTTTTGTTCCTGTCTCGTCGCAATTCGGACCTACGTCTAAAAGCTGCTCGTTCGAAGGGGCCTTCGTAGGAGCGTTCGCTTATGCTCTTTCCCGTAGGAGGCCTGTGGGAACTCTTCATTGATCGGTGTTGTAGTTGTTGTTGTTCAAACAGATCCACTGGCCTCGACCTTGGATGAATCTCGGACGATCTTCTAAATGGCTCAGCGTGGCCAACAAACCTGTCGCGAGGTCTCACTTCATCGTTCCAAACCCGTTCTCTCCTTCGTCTAAGGTCAAAAATATAGTCGTCGCTATCGCTTAGGTCATCCCTCGGGGCGACCCTAGCCCTTGATTTTGAACTGCGATGCGCTCTTTGAGGTGAATGACTGCCTCTGGCTGGAGGGATATTAGATCTCTCTGAACCATGTTTCCGGTTCTCGGGCAAAAGGTGTCTGGCTCGGCTTTCAGCATTTCGATAAGGTGGGACAGGTAGAAGTTCTTTGTCAGGTTCGTCTATAGGCGGCACAGAGACTTCTTCATCTTCATCTTTACCTGGTACTTGCACTGGTCCGCCAGTACTCGACTGTCCCATATTTTTCCGTGCCGCAAGGACTCGCAGCCCAACATCTTCTTCATTTCGGGCAAATATGCCTGTTCTGATGACCCTTTTGATTGGCTCCAAGTGGAAGACCATCCATTTCTCTTGATCCGGTAGAGATTCGTTCTTTCTGTAATAAAAATTTTGGAATGAAGTACGATGGTTGGCAGGGAGCCGTGAATACTGGTTCCAGAACTGTTGGGAGTCCTGTTCGCTCCAATTGTCCCTGGGATTTTCTTTGAACTCGCACCACAGACCGGAGCTTGATTCAAAAACCCACGACTCGAACAAGACGGAGTCGTCCCAAGCACCTGCAATCAGCGGAGAGGGTGGTGAACTGCTAGCATTTGGAGAGTGTTTGCTACGTTTCCACAACCTCCTAAAAGAGATTAATTAGTTAAGAGTAATAATTTCAAGAAATATGGATAGAAAATTAGGTTAAGATCTGCAAATAAAGCATGCGAATTAACGAATAAAATGAACAATTGAGATCTTACCAACGGGGTTTTCGGTTTGACTTCTTGCTCCCGAGCTTGCCATTGCTAGTAGGATTTTGGTCTGGTGAATGATCATTACTCGTTAAATCATGCCCCAGCGCACGTAATGCGAGCACGGACTGGGTATCATCGTTGACGTCAACATGTATATTGTCTAGAATCGATTTCATTTGGTTGGACGGGAATTTGAGCCGCTCTAGTTCGGCGCGCAGAGCCTCTCTGGTGGCCGTATTCCGAGATTCTCGTTCCGCTATCTGTTGTTTAAGCGCTTCCTTGTATTTTGCGACACCGACAGCTTCAATTGCTTTGTGCTCTTTCTCCTCAGCCTCCCTCTTTGCGTCTTCCCTCACGCGGAGCAGAGCGAGTTGCTCTTCTTGTCTTTGCCTTTCTAACGCAATTGCTTGTTCTTCCTTGAAATCCATAAATTCGGTCAGTATCCGCTCATCTTCTTCATCCTCGGTGAAAGAAGCCACTGATGTACCACGGTATGGAGACTCTCGGTCGCCTTTGCGGTCGGCTTTAATTGCCCGTTGTCTGGCTTTGCGGGCCTTCATAGCTGCCCACTTGCGCGTTTCCTCCACGTTTACGATTTCTGCACAATAAAATCTCTTTTCGGCCTCGGTAGATCTGAACAAGGTTAGCACGCGTCTATCTATGCAAAATTGTGATATTAGGTGAAGGCGAGTGCTTACGCTGATATCGCCATTACCGAAGTAAAAAGCAGCATCAGATCTGATTTTATTCTTTGTAGCTCTGCCCTTGGAACCTCAAGTCTAAACTTGACAAACGGCCATTTAAATTTCGTAAAATAAGATATATCGATTTCCTCTTTCTGCACCACAGTGGGCGAAGGCGTACATCCTCCCTTCGCTAAAATCGTGCGCAACTCTCCAAGTACCTGTGAGCATTCATCAGAAGCTCGGACCGCACTCTGGATACCCTCTGAGCTGAGTGCGTTTGTTATGGGGTTCGTCTCGACAAGCTTGCCGATATCCTGCAGTCGTTCGCTTGTTGTCCTTATTTCATTCCCAACGCGGCTAATGCGGCTCGATGCGTCCTTAACTTCGTCGATGTATTCGATTAAAGCTTTCGATAAGGCAAACCCGACTTGAGCAACGGTGATAATGGCAGACACTCCCTCAATGCCCGCCATGGCATCAGGAGCGCGAGGCCTACACGTCTGCTGGAGGTTAGGGAGTCCCTGTCAATTCTTTTGTTGGTTACAAACAAGGGCTTAAATGTTTGTCATGGCCACCTGTTTCTCCAAATATCCGTGGAGAATAATGAAGTCGAAGCACAGTTGACACCAACGAGTGGCATCTTCGCGACGTGCATCAGCTTTCGTTTCGCAAGGATAGAGTGGTGGAATCTCAGCCTCGCGATCTGCGCCATAATTAGCCCAATGCTAGCCGTCCCTCGATGCGGTTAAAAGCTGCGCCATTGAATTGGTGGGGCGTGGGCGCTAAAGCATGCATGCTTGGTAAACATTCTAGTTTGGCATACGGGTGTGGATTACTGTCACGGGGCAATATGTATACGGATTTCCCATGTGCGAGAATTGGAGAAAAGATAGTGACGGGCCAAAAAGGTTGTGTACATCTATGAAATTGATGATAACAGAGTGTACCTTCTTTTCAACACCCAACACCGCGCTTAACACGCCTTATTACTGGTTCAATGGTGTTACGATATTTGCTGAATCTCATTCGTCGTCGTGAAAAGTTGATAGCAGTATTTCTCTAACATTTCTCGACCAATCACAACAGAACCCCGGCCCCAGTCAATGCCTGGATTGCTTCCGCTGTCCACTCCTGACACCTTCGAATTGGCTCGTCTGGATACAACCTCCGCGGCCCATCAAATTGCTTCTTCGGTGGTTGAATACCCAAACAAATGTCCTTAAACGATTTCTCGTAATCTCCCTGCACAGTACCAAGGAGTGCCTTATTATTAAAAGTGGGTTGTTGCTCAGGGGGTTCACCGGGCTTGTTTTCGAAGGCCATGCCGTTCTGTATATTGCCGGTAACTTGGTAAATATGGCCGGAACCAGTGGTTGGATTTGTTTCCACAAACAGCGCGTGGTGGTCTCGTGGCATGCCAGTGGACTTGAGGAGGTAGACGTTGTAAGGCATTTGGAGTTGATTAGTTCTCCATGATTCGAACACGGGCTGAACTCTTTTGAATTTCTTAGAGTTAGAACGTAATGAAGGTAAATTCGCTGTTCGCCGAGCTTGACAGCACCATTCGAAGTTGGATCGCGTAAATTTGAATGCAATCCGTCCGAGAGACGAGACCACGTGATAAAGAAGCACATGTCATTCTGGTGAAAGACTGCCTTTAGCCCATAATGTATAACCACGTATGCTTGACGATTTGGGTCGCAATAGTCTGAGCATTTCCGGCTAGACTTTTATAAGTAAGAGCAAACATGTCAAGACTCGAAATTGAGCGCTATAGCTTCTTTCAGAACCTTCTTGACGCTTGCTGATGCACGTCCAACCTCTCCGCCTTCTTGCCTTGCTA
Source organism: Blastomyces emzantsi (assembly GCA_003206725.1). Lineage (NCBI taxonomy): Eukaryota > Fungi > Ascomycota > Eurotiomycetes > Onygenales > Ajellomycetaceae > Blastomyces > Blastomyces emzantsi. The sequence goes on from QGQJ01000135.1 coordinate 6,857, forward strand.
AGTTTACTCCACGTTCAACAGCGGGTAGAAATCTTTCAGAGAAAACCCTGAACCTATCTTCCCTCGTTTCATACATCTCGCCCTCCTCATTCTTTGGCTGCCCGAACAAATTGAGGTAAGCAAACGGCGCGGACTTGGTCGGCAAAATATGATGGGTTGTCTGGGTAAGTGGGAAGTTCCACTCCTTGTTTTCAATCGGATCCCTCTCATCAAGCTCAGAATGTTCCCCGGCAGCGCCGATACCTGATCTTAAAAATTCTGCCAAAGTTTGCAGTGTTCGAACCATAGGTTTGCCATCACTACCGGCTTTTCCAAACGAGGCTCTATTCGACGACCACTTCGCTGATTCTTCCGTATGCCACCCTAAAATAGACAGGAAGCAATTGAGCGTTTTTATCCATCCGCCAGGTGAAGAAACCACCTCATGCCCCGCAGTAGCTACCAGCCATGAAATGATTTCCACAGAAGATAGTCGTATATCAGCTGCAAGATGCGTCATGCCCGCGCGGATGTAGGGTAGCAGCTGGGGGACATGTCCCTCCATATCTGGCGCAGGGAGCGATTTAAGAAGCTTAAGCAGCTGATTACGGACCGCATTGCTACCGTCCAGAATCAAGGAAACAAGGGACGGTAATATGACACTGACTGGTTGGGGTAAGGGAGAATTGACCGGGCGCGAAACAATGGCTGTCGTCAAGTAGGAAAGTGAGTCCTTGCGCTGGGAATCCGATTTCGAATTTAACAGAGACAAATAGTGAGTGAACTGTGACGATGCAGATGGTGCGGATGTTGTAAGAGATTGTTGGTTTAGAACGATAGCTGGAGAAATCTTAATTAATAACGTTGCAATGACGAGAAAGATGTATGTCTATATATGCACGGAATGAAAATTCCAACGGATTATATTCCTGTAAGAACCGGAGCAAATTTACCTTGGGACCGGAAGCTGGTGTCTGTAAAATTTGAAGGATTTGGCTTAGTTTTCCCAACTTTCAGCTTCGTTTTCTATTTGTATGCAAGTTAGCAATCCTTACGGTGCATAGGGCTAATTTGATCTTTGTGGTTTAATACCTGGAAGTCTTTTTTCTTTTCATTCTTTTTTTTCTGGCTGGAACCCATAGCGAGGTTCTGGTGATATGATGCTTATTTTAGGCCGTAATCAATTATAAATACCTCCACGCACCCGCCAAAAGATAAGTATGGCAAATAGGTTGGTTCTCGAGAAAACTGCTTGAAATACTGCAAAATGTGAGCATAGAGATGAATATCATTCAAGGAAGGTTATATCTTCAAATGTTTGAAGCTATTGAATCAATGCACTGTTCACAATAAAGCAGACACAATTGTAGAGATTTAAATAGCGTATTTCCCTCGTTAACAACTGTGGTGCATTTATCATCGGCTCAAGAAATTTGAATTTGATATTGAAGACTGAGATGGAGAGCTAATCCGCAAAAGTTAGTTACTAAGCCATATCTCGGCCACTCGGCGGAATGTAAATCCGGTCATCTAGTTAACTCCGTCGTCGCAGCCGTTTGTTTAGATCTCCGCAAAAACATCGCATTGCGTGCATTAAGGAATCTCTTACATTTATTTGCCTGTTACACTTCCGCTTTATTAGTATATTAAGTTAATTTAAAGAGCATCCCTACCGCAAAAAATCTATTTCTAACTCGTTTTACATATTCATTCCCAAACCTCCCCCTTCCTACCATAACAACACCCACGCCTCCCTCCGCCGGAATAGTCCAAATGGCAGCAGTGAGTATCTCAAACCAACCAATTAAAGTAAACTGTATCGAAACTAACAAAAAGTCAATGTATACAGCCCCCTCAACTTCCCCGGCAATTTTCTGCCCATTTATCAAACCTCACATCCCGCCCCGGCGTCCAATCTACCCTCATCTTATCACGGAAAGATGGATCTATAATACGCACAACTGGTCTCCTTGCCACACGTTCGAACCCCTCTCGTCAAGCTCCAGCTCCAACACCGGCATCCATACCCGATTCCATTCCTCCCGCCGCCTCCCCAACTCCAGACCAGCAAGCAACACATCCAGACCCCACAAATACAAGTACAGACGATAGCGGAGCGAATACCGCGCAACAGCAAGCACAAGAACAACAAGCACCACCCGCTCCTTATGAACCCAGCCAAGCAGAAACACTGGCTGCACACATATTTGCATTTGTATCCTCTGCCTCGGCTCTGAGCACGTCATTATCGAAACCACCACCGACATCAACAACATCGAATGGTGGAACCAGCGGCGGTAGCAGTAAGGAGACGGGTTATGGTGGATCCGGCATGACTGGTGGGGCGGCGGCGGTGATCAGCAACGGCCATGCAAGGAATGATAGTACGGATAGCGAGGGACATGAGCGGGAAGAGGATGATGAGCTGAAACTGCTCCGGTTGCGGACGAAAATTCATGAGATTATAATTATTCCGGATCGGAAGTTTTTGCTGTGTGTTGTGCATGATATTTCTGGTGCGACTGGGGGCTCTGCTCCTCTTGGTGGGAGTAAGGGAGGAGGGCTTAGTAGGTAATAACCATTATCGGGGGGAATATGGATCTGGCTCTGGGGAGGTTGGGATACGGGATAGGATATGGATGAGATATACTGCAGGGGCAAATCCACCTCTTTTCTTCCCGGCAGGCACGCGAGCCATGATGATACTGTTTTGTTTTGAAATTTTGATACCCCGGTTGGCAAGCCCTTTGAAGGTATGAATTACATGTATCCAGCGTCACCCCTTAGATGATATACAATTTAATATACAAGGGAAAGATCCAGCATTCACCTATTGGCATCACCTCTCCTAGCTAAGGTCACGCAGATACTAATACTAGGCTATGTGAAACCGTACTCTTCACTTCAGCACTGGTTTCTAGGGGATAGACTTGGTGGATATGCCGAACGGAGAGATGACATTATGCATGGGCGAGAGATATGAGATATGTGGTTCAACGTGGTTAAATTTGCGACCTTATAACCCTACATTCATGATAATCTCCGGAAGCGCGCATTTCATCTTCGCTCAACTTCATTTTAACAGGCAAATAAGGACACCTTCCCACGGCTGGCATTCTGAAACTTGCATCTGAGACGGACTATGAACGTTAAATCGGCCACTTCTCCCATGTTCCTTCCAAAGATCGAATACTTGAGCAACGTTAAAGAGTAAGGAGCAATGCCAGCCCGCACACGGCTCTCATGACAACGACACAGAAAAAGACAGATTCCCCTGTCTCCTAGATATGAACCACCCTACGCCCACCCCATGCGTAATCCTTCGTAAAGTTCTTGGACGCAATTACTTCTTATTGCCTACATCGCGAAGCAAAAAAAAAAAAAAAGCGGAACCCGTCAGCACCTTGCCCTCATTAGCAGAAGTCTAGGACTTTACAAATATAGACTTACCACCACCGCCAAGTGCTTCTGAGGCGGTTTGCGATGCCTTGGATGCTGCGTCCTTGGCTGACTCTGCAGCCTCGCCGGCAGTCTGTTTTGCGGTCTCAGCGCCCTGCTGCACCGATTCGGAAAGCTTCTGAGTAGTAGTCTTAGAGTCTCCTGTATTTAAACACAGTTACCGTCAATCCATGTCTGTAGCTTTGAGAGGAGGATGCTTTGTTTCGTGAACAGAGCCGCTTTTCTTCGATTCATTTCTTTTTGCTAGATGGGGGTAAATTGGGTATGAGGCGCGGGGGAAGCTTGGGAGTTTATTTGACGCACCTGGTTGGGTGGCGCCCTTCATCTTATCACCAATATCGCCAGAGCCCTGAGATCCTTTGTCTGCCATGGTGGGTGGCTGAGATGGTTTTATGGCCGTGTAGTGGTGATCCGCTCGGGAGATATGTATTAAGTATTTATGAATGTTACTGCTGGAGTATATGCTGGTAGGAAAAAGGAGAAGTAGTTATGTTGCAAGAAACATGGAGGAGTGGGAAGTCTCCAGGGTTTATCTCCAAGACAAGTGACGTTCCAGTTATGTCATCCCGCACGCGCATTCCAGCAGTCGGCGGGTGCGCGACACGAGCAACGAACGATCTCAATTATTACCCCTGATGCGTGAAGTGGTTAACACGAGGCCCTGATCCAATTCGCTACGCATTCCTTGTCTGTATAGTCGAATATTGCTGGAGGCGTTGACGTACAGTACAAAACTGAGCATTCTGTTTAAAAGAGAAACAGGAAAAGATACGTTGAAAAGTTATAACCCAGTAATTGCGTACCAAAATTCGCCTAGGAGAATTACCAAATAGCTCCAAAACCCAACGCCAGGCAGAGAAATTAACTTCGAGACAGGAAGAAGTAAAGAACAGAAGGAAAGAGAATCGACTACTCAACAGGGTTGAATCAACCTTCTTCTACGTCCGTCCCGCCACCTGCGTAATCAGGTCTTTCAGCAGATTCATACTCCGCAATGAGATCCATAACCACAGCCCTAGCCTCATCAAACTCCCCCAGTCCATCCGCAAAGGGGGGTTCCTTTTTATATTGCTCCAAGAACGCATTCCGCTTCCGCAGCCGATCATACTGACTAACAATTCTCTTAAAGAGGGTTGCCACCGAGGTGTGATTTGCCAGCATTAGCCCGCTCACCCTATGAGTGTTTGGCAGATACGGAGAGCGTTTGGGGACAGCTACGTGGATGCTAGCCGGGCCCCAGGGGATGAATGTGGCCAGGCGACGTTCACGGATCCTGAGAATCGATTTATCAACATCCGTTTGAGCTGCTTCACCCTGGATGATATTGAATATGCTGATATAGCAGCTTGATTTGCTGGGCGCGATTGACACCATGCGGTTTTTTGGCTGGAGGAGTCGACGCATGACATCTAGTACGGTGGTTTTTCGGACTGTCTTTGCTTGTTCGACATTATCTCCAGTAAAAGGTGTGTATGACGTGATAAGAAATCGGGTTCGAGGATCCGGTATGAGATTCGCTAGGATGCTGACGAGGTCGTTATGCATGTATCCGGGGTATCGAAGGGTGGTGGTGGATGCAGACATAACAGTAGAAACCTACAAATTGTCAGTAACCGCGCGAGGACGCTGTCCTGATCAATACTCACCAACTGATTGGTTTGTTGAAATGAAGGCTCCTGAACATGTAATCTATCTGCAGCGATTCGTGAGAGGGCGCCATTGTCCACGACAACCTAATTAAGAAGATAAGTGAGTGGTTCTGGACATACAACTAGCTTGATCTCTTTCACATACCACTGAATCAGCATTCTGTGTCAATCTTCTCATGGCCAACAGGCTATTATAGGGGTTGACAACGACATCAGCCGCCTGTGTGTCAGGAAACACGGAGTAGGTCTGGATTAATTTTTTGGGGAATCGATCGTTCATTCGTTCAAGAATATAACTCCCCAATCCGGATCCGGTTCCACCTGCAATGGAATGAAGCATCATGAATCCCTATTCTACTTGTTAGACACCCAAACTTCCTGGTAGTAACAAGTTTATAAGCGTCATACCTCTAACGAATCACTACCATCCGCCTCACGGTCTATCATATCAAACACTTCTTCTTGCACAATCTCACCGGCTGCATATCCGGCAGCCCAGTTATTGCCAGCACCGATCCCTTGTCTACCAATGAAGAAGTTCTCGGGGTTGTAGATGTTGCGATATGCGCCGGTTTGGATGGTATTGAGAACCTGAATTTCGCATGGGACCAAAGCATTAGCGAAAATGTCGTGCATGACCCCTCTGAATGGTCACCGTTAGTTACTTAGGTAGATCATACTCTTGGTTCTAGGTCAAGTAATATTGCTCGAGGAATGTATCGTGTATCGTCACTCTATTGTCCACAGACGCTCAATTATTAGCACGGTATATAACCCTTCCAAATTTTAATACAACCCCATTCCGCATAGGTGAGGTAACTAACTTGGTAGAAAAAGACATCTTTTCGATCTCCTCCCTCAGTCGCAAATTCAGCCAAATTCCCATCCTTGTTTATTCCGTGTTCGACGCATAGCTGCTGCCAGAACTGACTGCCAACTAAAGCGACAACACATCAGTATCCATTTCAGAATGCTCGCACCGTTTATCCTAGCCGATTGAAAAGTGTTCTAGCTGTGCAGCTTAATATCGCACCGAGAATGGTTGCAGAGGGTTTGGTGTGGAAGATAGGCTCCGGGCTGTGAATTTTGTTCGCTTTTGATCGTCTGACGTACCATTGTTACCGCACTGGCCGGCCTGGATTGTTATGATCTCCCTAAAAGCGCCCAGGAATTAGCAAACTTAACAAAGGAGAGAATACGATAAAATATCTGACAGGCACGGGCATGAGCTGAGTTTTAACATACCTTGGCATTTTGTCGACTTTGTTCGAAGGTGTTGCTGATTTTGTTGGAGAACGCGTCGTCGCGTGGTGGAGGGAAAGGTTGGGCGGGGATAGTTTTAAAATAAATTGGTCCCGCTGTTGTCGCGGAACTTTTTAACTCAACCACCACAACCTGATATTTCAATATTTAAATACCAACGAGCAAGCAGCTCTGCCAACCACGACTGGCTGTAATTAAATATGCCAATTACTTCTGTGACATCGATGATTTTCGAGGCTTTATCGATAAGTATAATACTATTCTCGTCAAGCTGACTGGTCAGTCATCAATGACCTAATTCACATTGCTTCACCAGTTGTTCCACCCCCGCAACAACTCCGTCAACAATAACAACCTTTTCTCCCTGCAGCGGACTAAGCGCTCTTATGCATCCTTGTCGGACAGCTCTGTCCATGCCCGCCATGCCAGCACAACCGAGACATATGGCTGCTACCTGTTTCCCAGCCCTGTTAATTAATCGTTCGGTCGCTTCTACCATTCTTGTTTCGACCTCTTCTGCTGGCGTAGTATGCAACTCAACGGCATTAAGCCCCGTCGTCTCGACCCCAGCAAACAATGGCTCCAAGTCCACATTGTCTTCAATGCCGAAATCTAAGGGTCGGCGCAACAGCTCCGGCACAGCGCGCGCAAATATATCCTTCCACACTTCACCTGTCGAAATGATTCCGAATGATGGCTTAAATTCAACACCCCTATATCCCTCTCCAGAATCGGCGCTGGAATCGACTGAAGAAGCAGACCGCACTAGGGAAATACTTTTGGACACGCTTGCCTCGAATATGCCGGTCACGTATTTCTTTCTAGGCGGAGCCATTGCTTCTGCTCGAGCAATGCCGACCAGCTCATTCAACATGCCAACGAGCGGATGCGCTGAGTAGCACGCAACGAGGAAGCCGTCATATTTGGGTATCAGAGGTTTCAAATGGGGTAAAGAATGGAGAGCAGAAAGGTATGAATCAGCGCTGGAGTTAATGCTAGGGATTCCCTTGATTTCCTCCCCGTACGGCCCAAGTGATGGCTCTTGTGGAGCGGTAAAGTAGTCAATGTGGACATTTGGACAGTTGAGGCTTTGGATAAGGGGTCTGAGCCCATCAGTCATGTGCGTGGATGTGTTAGGATTGATGATGAGGATTGAGAAAGATTGGCCTGAGATCTGTGCTTCCATCCTCAATCATTAGCCGTTTCGAGGAACTTCAGTGTAGGTCGTGACCGTGTGGATGTTCTGCAAAAACGAAAGTAATGATTTGTACTATTTCCAACTCCAGCAAGTAGGAGATTCTTGATATTCCTAATGATCCCCAGATCTGTATCGAATTACTAGCCCCGCCATGAATACTTGAGACCTAGGCAGGTAGGTACATGGAGATTCGAGCTCCGCGACTGAACAGGATCCGCTCTCATCACGTGATGTATTTCATGACCCTCATATCAGGGGGTTATCAGCAAGGTACACATATCATTCTATAAGATGGCAAAGCTTGTACGGTCATTCCTATTCTAATCCATATTGAACGACATCTATTGATTTACAACACCTTCCGCTGGCTGTCTTACAACAAGGTAAGTGCTGTGGATTCAATTCTAGGTAGGTCGTTGACCAATTCAAATTTGCCCCCGTTCTAGATATTTTATGAACTCTATGTACGCATATGTACAATGTGGGATAATCAGCTAGCTTTTATCCTCGACTTTTTCTTCCTTTTTACCCGGAGGTCACTAAGGCATGGTGCAAAGAACACTCTCCCTGCTATCACCTCTCGAATAGTTCCTGCGGAGACGATAATCCACAAAATCAACACGCAGAGCGACAGGATCTGCCAACAGCAAGTTAGCGGACTCAGGAACGCTTGTCTGAATGGCATATTTGAACGAGGGGTGAATACATACGGTGCTAACGACCTTGAAAAATTGGGATGGCATTTCTGCCGCCATCAATATGGTGCAATTAGCGTAAACACCTAATGGGAAGATCGAAGCCCACCATCCCATCGTAAAAGGAATTCTTTTGCACTTAGCAATAGAAATGATCGCAGAGAGCATCCACATGAACCCGAACCCCCAGAGCATCAATGCAATCATAAATCCAACCGAATAGAATACGCCACCAGCAGCAGGATCAAGAGTATTATTTATCGGGAAGAATTTCCGCGCACCTACGCCTAGCTTTAGGATGCTGGGATCGGATCAGCTTTCAAAATGCCACAGCCGTGAAGATTCAAGCAAAGGGGATTTGGGAAATGCTTACACAAAACCCCCTTGACCCATTGGGCCAATTGGGATGCAAGTACTGACGATCACGGATTTTGGTGGCAGCTTGTGCAGTGCTAGTCTCTCAAAATATACCGCGAGGATTATCATGGAGAACATCATCCCAAGGCCCCAGAGAAGATACGAAGCTGAAAGGGGGAAAGTTATCAATGTTTTAAATCCAATATATTTCTTATTTCAGTATCACGGATGTGCGTGAAATGTACGAACCTATAATTGTCCACAGACTTAGCTGTGGTGTTGGTAGATTATCTGCCACAACTGCACCAGTAGATGCTGCAACGATTGTACTGATTACAGGCAACAGCCATGCCGCAGTCATCGAGGGCAAATCTGACTGTCTTCCCGATGCCATTCTGCCCACGGTTCAATTAGATTACAGTAACTTCCAAAACACCTCAGAACAGGAAGAAGAAAAAGGAAGGAGAAGCGAGACAAACACCATGAAATGTGGTAAAAAGGTATACTTACAACATAAACGGGAAACCGACAGCACATACAACGGAAATGACAGAATCGACTATCCAAAGCGCCCAGGCGACTATCTGTACCCAACTTCCCCACGCAGGCGAACAAACCAGGGCAATCATCGACACGACGGTGGAAAATCCCATGGGAAATGTCCCGATGAAGAGTGACTGAACCGGGTGCTGGATCATGACGTGCCAGATCTCGGGCCAGAGAGCATATCGCAAGATCGAGATGGTAAGAAAAATGGTGAACAGAACTGTATTGAGCCCGAATATGCCAACGGATATCCAGTAGAGCCATGTTCCGTTGTATGGGAGATTGAAGAGGAGGATTGAGACTATGCCAGTCCCCATATTTACGGTGAACCATCTGTATATAATAAATCATGGTTGATTAGCAAAAGTTTTACTTTTCCGTTTGCAATAATGAGATGTCAAGACAAGAACCCCACCCCCATCTTTTCAGAGTGTAAACGAAGCTATGTCGACGAGGATAGGGAAAAATGAAGTTCAAATAGGCATATAGCTCAGGTGGGCTCAACATACGAAGGCGTAAAATTCCGCACTATCTTCCTCCACCCCAGATCATTTTTTGCCAGTTCTTCATACTCCTCGTTGTCGGCTAGCTGGCTCTCAGGGTCTCTGCCACTATCTTCCCCACTCCCTTCGCCCCTCTTGTCCGCATTACCCTCTGGGAGTATGCTATCGCCACTTTCTACACCGGTATCTTCCTGGGAGGTGTGAGTTGAATTTGCCGTTCCCGACGGGCATGCTTCATCGCAGTACGGGGGCATTTGGGGTTTCTTCTTCTTCTTCCTTTGCTCCTGCTTCTTCGGCTGTTGCTTTTCTGCGTCTACCGTCTTATTTCTTCGCGACGAAAGGAACTAAAAATCACGGCCGAAATCACATCCCCAAAGAATTATGTATCAAAACTACCCAAAAAAGAGGTGAAAGCGTGATTTGCGCGGGAGGTTGAGGATCTATATAAATAGATAGAAATAGACGGTAATATTAGGTGCGATTGGTTTGGGTGCCAGGAATGGATGCATTCGAATTCTCCATCCAAAAGGTAAAAACAAAAAAAAAGGAATGCAATAGCACAGCTGCGAGTTGAATGGGACTTGATCACCGATATGCGACCCAGGGAAAAATCGTTCGATTTCGATCGACCGGCCACGGTTAAGTTCATTAAAGAGACCTCCGCGGCGAATGTTAGGTTACGTCATCGGCGCAATCGTCCAGTCTCACAGCGTTTCGGCCGAGGCGGAAAGGCCCACACCTCGAAGTTGCACATTTTCATACATCGTCACACTGCCCGAGAGACCGCATGCAGGAAGTGCGGTGAATCTATATATACCCAAAAGCAGCGTAATTTCCGGAGATCGCACTATATATTAAAATATGTATGTATGTATGTATGAGCTATACGTATATATCCACAATGCACACAGCTTCCTTCCATCAATCAAAAAAAAAAAAAAAA
>QGQJ01000135.1:17506-28412 GCA_003206725.1 Blastomyces emzantsi
AAAAAAAAAAAAAAACATGACACTCCCAAAGGCTACCTAGATCAAGCTTTGGGCCCGAACAGCGTCTCTACCGTATTATACGTATATTTCAGATCCAAATGCCAATAATTTACTGCCGTCGCCTTTGCAACTAGCCACGCCTCATCCAGCGCCTTCACAACCTCTTCAGGCAAGGGACCCTTCTCAATATCCGCCAGGTTCGCCTGCAACTGCTCAAAGCTGCTCACGCCAACAATAATCCCATCGCGCGACGACGGGTCCGTTCCAATATTCAACGCAGAGTGGTGATGCACCCAGCGGAGCGCGGTCTCAATCAGCGTTAAATTATGTTTCTGCACAACGGGCTCGATGATGCGCAGTGCGTCGAGGTTTGCATCTCTGAAATATCGTTTGCGGTAATTGGCGCCTAAGGATGGGTCCGCAAACCGGCCGGTGGCTGGTGTCTCGGTGGATTTGTATTTACCGGATAACAGGCCGCCGGCTAACGGGTTGTAAATTACCACGTCGATACCGTAGCGTTTGCAGGCGGGGATTAGTTCTATTTCAATTGAGCGGGCTGGAAGGGGTTGAATGAGTGATAACAGTTAGCGGAGTTTATTCTTCTGCAGTGTGATTAGGACGTGATACAAGCGGTCGACGACTCACTGATGGCATTATACATGGCCTGATAGATCGTTGGCCTCACCCAACCGCGCTCATTGCACATAGTGACGATCTCGGCAACTTCAAAGGCAGTATAATTGCTCAGCCCAAGTTGCACAAATTTCCCTTCTTTATGCAGCTCGTTGACAGCTCCTAGCGTCTCCGCGAAGGGGACAGATCTATCCGCCGCATGCAGGTAAAAAATATCCACGCAATCCGTCTGCAGCTCCTTCAGCGACTCATTGAGCTTCTCTTTCACCACGTTAGCGTGGTGGTAACCTGGTTGGGAAGGGTACCATTTGGTTGCGAGGGTGAGTCCCCGTTCCTTCCAGCCTGCTTGGGCCGTAAAGGCTTCCTGTTTCCCATCAACGTAAATGCGCGCGGTGTCAATTTCGTTATAGCCCTGCTGCTGGAAATAGTCAAGACATTTTTTGTATTCGTCCAGGGAAGTGATGCGTGCGCCTGCGTCAGGATCCGGACCAAAGGTCATTAAACCGAGAATGACGCGAGGTTTGACATTCTGTGCGACTAGAGGCATACTGAGAAGCAGAAATGAGGTTTCTAACTCTTGTGAGCTGGAGGGATTGGTTTGAATTTGTGAATAGCCGAGGGATAAGTTTGACCAAGTTGTGACAATGACTCCAAGTTATATATAGTCAGTTCAACCAATTCGCGCAATTGTTGCATTTATAATAATATTTTTAGGCTCCTATTTGCGGGGTATTTGTGGTCTCGTATACGTCTTGGAGAAAGAGGGCTTTCCACAGTTAGCTAATGACGCCGGCAAAAGTCAATCCGTATCCACAAGAATCCTTTTGGAGATTGGGGCGGAAATTAAGCTTTGCCGCGGAGGAGCGCCAAGCAAAACTGTATCACCTAGCTTTCTCCACAGACCACCTAAGTTAAATTGAAGTGAATAGCTTGCAATCGTCATTTAAACGAATATTTGCAACAATATACCAAGTGTCTTGACAACGTAGAGCTTCTTCAAGCTGAGATTCAGAGCTGCTAGGGTTTAACACTCCAAATTGAAGCTTTGAGCAGGTCCTGAGCGCTTTAAGAGCTAAAACCTCAACAGATCGATTGAGGAAAGCCAGAGGCTCTTTTAGAACCCTGCTAAAATGCATGTTATCTGCAATATACAGCGGAGGATTCATACCCTGTCTTTACTGAAAAATGTCCGTTTCTTGCGATTGCTTTGCTGCATGGTTTCGGGCATTATAGTGCGGTTGTCTTCTCTTTCCGCTTGACGTCCCGCACCATCGGTTTTACTCAACCGTGCGCTTCTCCGCAAGGGACTAGTGTGTATGATTTGGGATCTGGGCATCCTGGAAACACTTTCTCTTTGGAGTTTATGGACTGAAAAATCGCAAGAGATCGCAGTCGCCCGCTGAACACGAGACCTCTTGGCATTTGACGTTCTCGATAGGCCAGCGGGGCCCGGAGGTTGCTGCACATGCTGGCGCGCAGACTCCTGGGTAGGTGTGGGATTTAGTACATGCGAGGAATTGGACTGACTTTCATCATACAATGTCGAATTATTTGGACTTCGCGTCGAGGGCGAGGACGGGGTAGGAGCTAGATAAATTTAGTTTTGGAGGTATTAAGTTAGCTAGGAAACTTACCTGTCTTCCGTCGCTTTGGTGAAAAGCTGTCAACAACGGGTGCATCCTTTACCTGCTTTCTTTTCTTCGGCACATGCACCTGGTTGGGTATCTGGTTTGAGGCTTTTGGGAAGGTTGCTGTTTTCTTCTCGTCCATTTGTTTTCTTTTTCTCGTTGGATCACGCTCGGTGCTTTTAGAACGGAGATGGCTCTCTTCATTGCGGAGCGGTGACAGCGACGTATTTGGTCGTGTTCGCCCCGGGTGTCCTCGCAAAGGTCCAACTCGACGCGCTTCCTCTGGAGTCATAATTGACCCTGGTAGTGGCGGGGGGAAGTTACCGGTTGGTTTTAGTGCGACGGATACTTTCTGCCGTTTTGCGAGACAGCCGGGATTTTCAAGATATCGCTTTTCGGCTTCCCAGTATTCAGGCGATTGAATTTTCTTCCGGATCGCCATAGGATTGAGCTCTTTAAACTCGTTCACGTCGCAGTTGAGCAAAAGTTCCGCAGCATACTTAGAAGTATACTTAAGGCCTTCTAAGTTGTGATAGCCCTGGCCTGATTCAATATCAAAACGAGTGAACCTTGCCTCCCTAGCCATGGCAATAAGATGTGTCGCCAAAAATCTGTGGTAGTTCAAGTCATCGATTTCAAGGAGACAGGCCATGCCCAGCTCACATTGATGCGGTTCATGTGTTGTCAATGCTGTCGAGACAGCACGGGGCTTCTCTGGACTGTGCGAGATCGGCGCATCAGAAGGTGGACGCGGAGATGGGGTTCGCTTGTATGGTCTGGGATTACCATATTCTTGTCTAATCATTTTGCTCCTATATTCTTCGTCCGCAGTATTCCAAGGTGTGGTTGAAGACGAGGGAGCATATAATCCTCGGTTTGCCAGCCTCCTAGTCAGCTTTGTTAGATTTCTTTTCGTTAAAGGAGCCAACTCTAAAGCGGGCTCACAGCTAGCCTTCCAGTAGTAAGAGACATCACGGGGACGAGGGGAATTGGAAGATTGGCCGATACGATCGGGCAAAATGCCTTCTGCGAAGCTTAGAGGTTGACCGTCGATGTTGCGCACATAGCTCGCTGGTGGCTTTCTCGGGGCCTGGAGGGACATAATCCATTTCCGTGTGGTCTGAAGTGTGGTATCGCGGGCGTAGACGGCCATAGGCAAGTCCGAATCGCCATTCATCCCTCGCCATGGTGGCTCCATCGTCAGCAACGGAGCATCGCGAGGTTGGACGAAGAAGAAGGTGAGCGACTCAGCACGTTTGCGGTTGGAAAATTTACCCAAAACAGTTGGTTGGTTAGGTAACACTGCGCGTGGTTATTATACGTTTTTGGCGGGGTCGCGTCTTTTTAAGCGGGGAGTCTTCTCAGCACAAGGCTTGCGGACAGTGACGATGATACTTTTCATGTCCAGGCGGAGTATCATTCGTGTTATCTTCTTTTTATATGTGTATATATATGTATACACATATGTTCTAAACCCCCATTCATTACATTATCCACAGCAGAGTGATCCACTTTTGCCTCCATATGGACAGGCAGTTGGAATTCCCACCATGGAGCCTTCGGGACGTCACCCTGGTGATTGTCTGTCATGACGACCAGGCATTCCTTCGCGCAAATCCCTCTGCGGTACACCCTTCTTTGACGCCTCGTGATACATGGTATAGTGGCGTTAACCCGGATAATGAAGTCCAAGCTCCCTCCAATCCAAGTCAGGCTGACACAGACATTCCAGGAACCCATCCGGCCGTCCTCCTCTTGCGGGGTCTACCACGGAATGGCGGAGCATATATTTTCGGACGAGAGAGCCCCCTGGAACCTGATGTGACGCTTCTTCGAGGTTGTATAAGCGAGAGACACTTATGTGTCTACCGTGACCTAACCTGACGGACATGGATTATACAAACCCTCTTTCTACAGGGTGCAAAGATCAACGGATGCCGTATTGGTTCTAAGGGAGTTGGCATCCCTTCACGGAGGGCCCTTCAATACGATTGCCTAAATCGAGTGGTGGTCGCTGAAAACGAATTTTCTCCGGGGGTAATCATATCTTCTACATCAAACCTGTCTGGCCTTCGGACTCCTATTACATTCACTGGAGCTGGCAGGACCCGAACCTTCCAGAATTAGCAGCTTTGAATCTCAGCTGGACGCGGACAGCACCAGCGTTTTCACAGAGCGAATTCTTTGGCCAGGACAGACCGATGCCGTAAGATTCGGTCTTCTGGAGAGAAGGCTGTGTAACGATATTGAGTTGTTTTATGCTCAGGATCTGGAGGCTGGAACGATGCTACTCGCAGAAATTTTCTTATCAGAGCGTGAAGCAAGAGAGCAATTAAGCTGGCGAATTCGTCTCGTGACAAGCGCTGTCCTTTCATATTATTTGAAAAGTTCCAACACTGACTGGGATTTGCGTAGCATGACCATCTGCTGCAACCCGGCGGTCTCCATGTTTTTGACCACCCGTACATTCTGACCTCCTGCCCGTTCCATGTCGTTCCTTTAGCCGAGCTGTTGGATTTCGAACAGCGAGACGATCTCACCACCTATGCACTTTTTGAAAACATCCTCTCTACCCTTCATTCCCTTTTCAAGGGTTGTGTCGCAGGCGTTGATATCACATCTAGCAACATTCTTACTGAGGATCTCCACCCAAAGAGTCCACAATTTTGGCTCACCGGGCTTTCGTCTGCTCGACCTCTACCAGAGAACGAGATTGAAGAAATCCATTCTATAGATGTAAAAGCGACGATGCGGATACTTGCGGAAGGCCGCGAGAGCGAGAATTACTTCTAACACCCAGTTGCCAATTCTGCCTTCACTGACTTTCTTGAGGCGTCTGAATCTGGATCTCTCTTAGCACAGGTTATACTTGACAAATTCGCAGCCCTATCTCAAACAAACGGTGACTATCGATCCAACGTATGTTATCTAACTGCCAAAATTGCCGTCAATCGATTGCAATCCTGCGGCCTAACCCACTACCAGAAACTGGGAATAGCTCGGGTGGCTTCCGCTCTTTTAGTGAAACCGTCGACGAATCGGAGAAGGCTTACAATAATGTACTATGTACCAAATCACGATATACTCTTCATGGTTATGAAGGAAACCAGCTACTGCACCAGGAAGAGGTGTGTAAGTTGTTTGAGCGGCTTGGAAAATCACCTGCTTATGATTTCAGGCTACCTCAAAAGACATGGAAATCGAAGGGAACTATGGGGAAGTCGTCGAAAATATGGAGGAAATCTGTGTTAGAATGCAAATTAGTTACCACGGTCCCTCGAATACGTGGAATATTTCGCAATTAATAAATGCGATCCAGCCAGTCGACCCGCTTGATATTAGAGGCTCAGAATTCTCTGTCGAAGTAGGCGGTGACGCCGACTGCGAGGGACCCTATGTGGATTTTAATTGCTTCGAGAATGCTGTCGCTTGCTGAATATGACTCCCCCGGCGCAATTCCCAAAGACACACGGTGGCAGACGAGCCAAGAACTTTATATCGGCCAGTAATCAGGATGATAATGTTGTAGTGGCAGATAAGAAGCTCCTTGGGGCTGCCATCATCAAACGCTCGTCGAGGATAATGTGCCATTGTGGCACCGAAATTTCTGAAGACGAGGCCCTTGAAAAGTTTCCGAGAACGACTTTCGAGGGCTTACACCGTGCCTTTTCCCAATCCGGCTGTCCTCCATATAACCTCGAGTTACTGTGTCGGGGGCAGCCAGAAGAAGATTTTCCCGAAAGCCAGTGCAGGAACATAACAGAATCCCATTCTAGCAGCCCACGGTCCTTCTCTGCCTTGCGAGCGCGGCGAATCGCAGGTCGAGGTCGCAAGGCTTCCGTGCAGCAGTGGATCACTGAGCAAGCAACGAGAAGAAGAAGACGATCTAGGGGTGAATGAATATATATACTGCTTGCGGCAGAGTTTTTCTTTCCAAACTTACTTAAGGGGATTTTTGGCCTTCTTTTTAGGGAATACTTTTTCGGGATTTTCTAATATTTTAATACTTCGTTACCGGATGCAGATGAGGTTGAGCCCCGTCTGTCTTTGCGGCTGTCTTGTGGACTCTTTCTTTCCTTTGACTATGGTCGCTGCACAAACAAATTTATATCCGATGCTCATGAACGATATAGGGATTTTTTATGAAAGGCAGAGGGTATTTGCAAGATTGGAAACGCAGCAAGAAGTCTGCAACGGAAATCAGAGTAGAATGGGCTACATAGAATGATATTGTTGGCAGGCTAGCGACTATCAAACCTGAGCGGAGACCTCTCCAGAGCCAACAATCTCTGTAAGTTCCCGCTAATTATGAGCTTAAAGTGCAGCCGTCAATTTATTTTGTGTTTCAGAGGCCTACACTTCATGGTCCTAGGAATTGAATCATGAATTTGAATGCAAGAAAGTAAGAAATAACGAAGAGAAGAAATGTATGGATATAGAATAATAGGAACAAGGAGAAAAAAATGTAGAAAACAGTGCCCAATAAATAAGGAGTTTGTAGAGTCAGGTCCTGCGTCGCTAACTGAGCAAATAATCCATGGATGGATGCAGCCAAAAGACTAACAGAGCGCCAAGCCCAGTATGGGGAAACCTGGTCACATGACTACTGTGGCTGATAAAGGGATCACCGCCACACAGACGCTCCGCCGCCACACGACCACCTGCTTACTCGAGCAGGCGCAGCGAACCCTGGCGCATTTCTTTAGAGATCTCCGCAGACGACAGCTAGGGAGAACTGTCGATACATCTCTCCGAGAACAGGACACATCTACCATATTTTCACGCTCCTTTCATGGTCTTGATTTAATGTGTGTTATAATTCTTGAGATTGTTTCAGGGCTAGCCTCTTGATCTAGAGCCTAGCCTCTTCCCCCTTTCAGATCGACCCGGCGCCATTGCCTCATTGGCGCCACGACAGCACCTGGCGTGCCTGATTGCAGCTTTGATTGTTTTCCAGATTTCCAGCTTCCAACCGGGGCCTTACCAGCGGGTCATTATTATTTATTTGTCAGTCAGCTTGGCTTTCCAACGGGCCTTAATCTTCTAGCGGGATTCGCATGGATGCCTTTGCCAACGCCTCCAAAGTCCAAACGGGCCGAAGTTATTGATGACTCCACCGGTATTGATCCCGATCTCGAACGTCCTCTTCTGCACTCCCGGCGCTCCTCTGGACATAGCCAGACCTCGAGGACCTCACAGCGGCAGGGCGTTTCCCATCGTCGCTCTGACAGCAGCGGCCTCAATGCCTTAACACCGAAGAGTTCCTCCAAACAAAGACCTTCCGTACGATTCTCGCATCAACACCACGACAAGGGTGAATCCACGGACGACGAGTTTGACGAGGACGTAACAATGACCACCAATCGACCTCCCTCGAACCGGATAGGCGATCACCGGTCTAAGTCACTGGTGCCTTTGTTGAAGGATGAGGACCGTGGCCGGCGGCTGAGCAGTCCAGTTTCTGCTGATGGCAATGAGGTGGTTCGGCCAAGTTATATGGCGAGGAGGAGGTCAGCATTGAGAAGTAGAACTCCCGAGTATGACACTCGAAATGCAACGCGGAGGAAATACTATATCGCCTCGTTCTTCCTCGTGGTGAGCTTGGTGAGTTTTGTCGTGCAGACCGAAACAGCTGTTTATATTCAGCACGAATTGGGATGGGAGAAACCGTATTGCATGCTGTGAGTCTTCAGTTATTATTTAAGAAAAAAAGGAAAATATGATTTGGAATACCAAAAGTGTCTCCACTATATCTATTCCACCCTGAATTTTTCTTCTATAAGTTCTAATCTTTTTCCATTCGACATTATTTTTGGCATATAGTTATTTAACCCATGGATCTTGGATTTTCCTTTGGCCTGTGCAATTGTTGTTACTCCGAATCCAGAAGCGTAAACTTTCATGGGATGCGTTTTGGAGACGGCATATCTATCTTCTCCGGACCACGGCGCAGATGGTCGAATCCCGGAATCTTCACCTCACCACCCGGGACCTCCACCACTCACCAGTCCCTTATATCCTCCGAACGACTGCACTGATTACAACCGCATTGACTGTTGCCGGTGGTTCATGGTACGTCGCCGTCAACTTAACAACGGCGAGCGATCTAACAGCAATTTACAATTGTTCTGCTTTTTTTGCCTACGCGTTTTCCATTCCACTCCTTAATGACAAACTACGATTCGACAAAGTATTTTCTGTCGTCGTTGCCATCATTGGCGTGCTTGTGGTTGCCTATGGGCCTTCTAACCCTTCGGAAAATGGGGGCGATGCAGCCCAAGATGCAAAGGATGCATCGAGCAGAGCTCTGGGCAACATCATCATCGGTGTGGGTAGTATTCTTTACGGTTTATATGAGGTCTTATATAAGAGAATGGCTTGTCCTCCGGAAGGCACAAGCACGGGACGTGGTGTGATATTTGCAAATACTTTTGCAAGTCTGATCGGGGCCTTCACGCTTTTTGTACTCTGGATACCCTTGCCGGTTTTCCACATTCTCGGTATTGAGACGTTCGAGTTGCCGCGCGGCCATGCAGCAAGTCTCCTAATCGTATCCGTGATTGCAAATGCTAGTATGTTTTATCTTTCGCCATTTTCGCTGACGAACCCAGCAATTGGGGCCTTTCAAATACATGTTGCTAGTATGCCCTCAGCTAACCCACCAAAACCCCCTGACACAGCATTCTCCGGTTCCTTTCTTGTCCTTATCTCCCTAACCTCCCCCGTGTTATCCTCAGTCGCCGCCCTCCTCACAATCTTCCTGGTCGCCCTCGTCGACTGGAAGCTAACAAATTCACCCCTCAGCTCCGCCTCGATATACGGTGGCATCCTTATCATCATTGCCTTTTTGCTCCTTAGCTGGAGTACATACCGCGAGTTAGATGAAGAGAGGCGAAAACGATTAGCTGACAATGGGCCGGACTCTGAAAGTGACGTTTGATTTACTTTATAAGCAATTCGCACATCGCACACCTAGCCAACGCCTAAGATGAGAAGTTGTACAATACATTGCAGGTGAAATTGAGAAATGTTTGATCAATATGAAAACATATACCCTTATGCGATTTCCCATTTGTCAGATGAGGAAATCCGAAACGCATGGGTCACACTGCAGATTTATCATATCACTATGAGAATCTGCCCTGTCCTTTTCGTCTTCTTTTATTTTCCCCTTACGCCCATTTATTTATTCTGGTTAGTTCATGGCCGGACCAATCTCCCATTCTCCTTTTTACTTCTCCTTTTTCCTTTTCCTTTCCTAATTCCATCTCGAACCGACTTTTTATGTGACATGTCATAAAAATAAGATTTTAAAACGAGGAAGAAAATAATCCACCATATTTTAACACTGTTACTGGGCGGCTATATCACTCACATTTATCATATCGGTTTCATTTCTCAACATTTTACCAAGCACAGGATCTAGATACATTTTCTTTTGTTCGGGTATTTTAAATTCTTTTTCTCTTACGCTATCACTTATTTTTTCCATTTCAATTTTCAATTTCATTTCTTTGATCCCATCAACATTGTATTTTATTTGTATTTAGTTACCTTGACTACATGGCGTATAACATGCAACGACAAGAATGCGCAAACCTTTCGCCCTCACGGCGGCACTTCCACACACCCCTTCATACGCCTGGGGCTATGGAAGCTCCCGAGCGTCATTTATCTCCCACACAACCCCATGCGGGTAATCTTTCTTCCGTTGGCCTTTTTTCTTTTCCTATTCTTCCTCCATATTTTTTCCTCCTTGGCATAAACTGGTCACAACAACCCTTGCCAAAATATCCCCCTGGCGCTTAGCCTTTTTGCACCATGTATTAAATTGTTTTCCGTATTCGTTGGCCGTTTGTTATCTTACCCTCTTCCTCCCCCTTTTTTCATCAAGGAGGTAGCCCATGTTTTTATCATATAAGTAGGGAATTTTTGCTGTTGTTGCTATCGGTGGTTTACATGTATTTTTTCATGTGGAGAGGACTTGTTTCGCCCTTGCAATTTTAATTTTTTAATTTTTCGTTATTTACACCCACTTGCCTCCCGCCCGATCGTTCTATGTATCCTTTGTTTTCGTCCGCTCTACCTTTTTTAATTTCTTGAAATGTACATGTATGTATGTACATCGTTTCCGCCAAAATAGGGTGAAATCATACTTGGTTCTCTCTTGTGAAGTTTGATATACTTTGGGTCACCCGAGGAGGGGGGAGGGTGCTGAGGGAGGGTGTTGAATTTGTTTGGTGATAGATTTTTAGATATAGATGGGTGGATGGGATAAGGGGGGTGGTTCGCTGTGTTTTTTTTTTTAGAAAGATATGTTCGTAGGGAGCATAGCATACCTTGTTAATTAATTTTAGGGCCATTTCATCCGCGTTTCTACTTCATTTTGGCTATGATTGTGTAGTATATTAGTATATTAAGTATCAAAGGGGGAAGGTGGACAGAGTCCTTTCGGATGAATTATTGGTTCCTCGTTTACATTCGATTTTTGGAGGTAGGATGGCGAGCTAACTTATAACTTATATCGTAGTTACGTTACAAGAAGATTTCGGAACTCGCGAAGTGAAACGAAGTTAAATAAATAGCAAGGGAGAGAAAAGAATACGCGCTCTAATTTGGACAACGAACTTAGCAACCCCCCCCCC